>CM074727.1:18482752-18490252 GCA_037306005.1 Rhinophrynus dorsalis | reverse complement strand
GATATCACTTCTCCAGTTCCTATGTTGTTCTATGGAGCCAATGCATTAAGATTTATCCAACATTGGAGATAATAGTGCATGAGCTCCATAGAATAACATAGGAACTGGAGATGTGATATCACTGGAGAAGTCATCTCTGCTTTATCACCTCTTTATCACAACTTAGTGCACCTCCACCAGAGTGACAAAATCCCCATTTAAATCAATAGGAATGTTTATTTGTCCAGTTCAGTCCAGTAAATCCACCTTCTAATCTGTAGGTGTAAAGGTGTTAGTACCTCTCCCCTACTGCTGCTTATGAATCTTCCTGGACATCCTATGATCTCTTTCCCACCTCCTTTCTGCATTGCTTGCCTACCTTTTAAATCCGTCTCGGATTCCCCAGACACTTTATTCTCCCACAGCTGTCTCTGTACCCCCAAGACTCCCCTTAACCTGCCTTTTGTGGCCTGCAGCTGCCATGATCCTCAGTTGCCCTATCTTACCATAAATTATACCATCAATATAAGCAGTCACTACTTTCCACCACCCTGATCCAGGGATACATTTGAATCCACCCTAGTACTTAAAGGACCCGCAGTCCTTAGATGCTGGTTTTTGGAGATGTTTTAAACCCTCTGGCACTCAAAGCATTAAGGGGATCGTAATGTTTCACAAAAACAGCAGCTCCAATTCATTTTCATAGTATTTGGGTCATGGAGAGCGTTATTTCAATACTGTCAGAGTTGTAGTTCAAGAGTAATTGAATGATAAAGTACCCCCCTCCCGTCCCTTTTACCTAGTGTAAGCCGCCTCCCCTCAGATGTGAAATCTGGTCACTTGACTGTACAGGGTGCAGCAAGGGACAATCTTCTTACTGTGATCATAAGGAAAACCCTACCCCCCTTGACAGGTTTTTCCTTATGATCACTGAAGATTGTCCCTCTCTCTGCGATCCATCTGGACAGTCTTGCTGCTCTGAGGTGAGCAGTGTTACATCAGTAAAAGGGACGGGAGGGGGATACTTTATCATTCAATTACTCTTGTACTACAACTCTGACAGTACTGAAATAACACTCTCCATGGCCCAGATATTACGAAGGTGATTTGGAGCTGAAACATTTCTATCCATTTAACCCCTTAGTGACAGCCGTTTGCGTACGCAGCTGTCACCTTAACGCCCGTGGTACTTTTTTTTTTTTTTTAATGATTCTGGAGTCTCAGAACGGCGTGCAGCCGCACGGAGACCCGGACTTCCGGGACTTACCAGGTACGTCCCGCAAAAACTGTCACTTAGTGACAGAGGACGTAAGTCAATTGTTGCTATGGGGTTAAAGGAAGTAATAATGAATCCTCACTTAACCCTTTGAATGCTAGAAAGGCGTCCAATGTGTTGCGCTGCAATGCACTAGATACTTCTCTGGCAATCAAAGTGTAAAATGATTCTGAACAGAGAATCCCAATCTAACTTTTGTGTTTGCTGGTTCTCTTCAATTAATGTTTAATTGATTTAATACGATTTCCACAGAGGCAGATATAATCCTTTGATGCCAGACTCCAAGACCTGAAACTCCTCCCACTGAAGTTGCCCTAAGAAGTGACTGAGTAATTACAAATGACATTAATATTTCAGAATATTCACTCTTGCTGTTTGTGCAGCAACAAAATGTTACTGATACCACAAAGGAGTACAAATGTAACAATTTCAGGGCAAACCAACTGCACCACAGGGGAGAAATTAAATGGTCCTTTAACCCCTTGAATGCTCAACAGTCTCAAATAGAGCTTTGGAGATCTGTCTTGCATTCAGGGGATTGAACCCTGATTTAATTCAGTGTTGAGTTTGGGGAAAGAGATTCCCCGGAGTGGACCGCAGGTTAGCGGAGGGGAAGCATGTCATGGGGAGGGTTGATTCAGGAAGGAAGTGTGTGTGTGTGTGTGGGTGTGTTAGGGAGGAGCAAGAGGTAAAGGGTTTAAAAGGTGCTAGAGACAGGAAGTGAGCTGTTGTGTAAAGAAGAAAGGACAGAGGAAGCGTGCCATATTCTCTACCTGCAGACGGCCTGGGCTTGTGTGAGTGTGGATCCTGGATCAGTTCTGTTCCTGCCTTTTACCTGGTGTATGCTGCTGGTTCCTGCGGGGCGGTGTTGCAGCTTAGAGATTGCATCTCTTACACTGTCGTGGAGCAGTGGAATACCCTCCTGGTGGTTTGGCGTTGGCCTTCCGATTTTCCTGCTGCTGCTGTCCGGATTCTTCAGCATCACGCCTTGCTCTGGGTGTGGGGAGGACCTGTCACCTCCTCTGGCTGGTTATGTCTCCTGTGACTGGATGTCCATACACCACGGTTGGATCCCGGGAGCTCCGTGGAGGCGGCCTTGGTCGGCTCTGGGATGCCACAGTTGCATTTGCTATCGTGGAGCGGCAGGATGACGACATGGTTATCAGGAGGTGGTGCACGGAGTCCGATTCCGTGTCCGCGGCTTATGCGGGACGTCAGCGGCTGGTTGGGTCCCGGCGCGTGGCTTTGTTTCCTGCGGAGTGTTCGCTCACTGTCGGCTCCTGATATTCCCTGGTGGGCGGACTGCCAGGCTTGGTTCACGGGCCCCGTGAGTGGGCGCTTTGGGGTGCTGTCCACAGCATGCTGCAGGTACATCGGCACCCGGATGGGACCTTGCAGCACTGGGGGTGGGGTTGCTGCAGAGGTTGTCAGTCGGGTAGTCTGGATCCATTCCTTCCCTGGTTGCTTTCCTTCCTGTCCCACTTACCCTGCTTTGCAACATGTCGGGCCGAGGCCAGGGTGCGCAGCGGACAGGTTCTGGGACGCCAGGCCTGTGCGCAGCAGATGGGTAGTTTGTTAGTGGGGTACGTTAGGCTGGCGGTGCTGTGCTTTCTTTGCTGTCTATCTCTTCCCTCCTGCCTTCTTTTGGTCTGTGTTGTCCTGCGTTTTCTCCTTTCTGTTCAGTGTAGGGCTATCCCGGTTCTTTTCCTTCCACTGGGGTGTTTTTTCCCTCGTTCCTGGGGGGGGGTATTTTTTTTCCCCCCGTTCCTGTCTACTTCCTTCAATTTTCTTTTGTTCTCTTCTTTTCCTTCTTTTTGGTACCCCCTCCCCCTCTTTCTTTTCCTGCTTTGGTTTTCCTGTTTCTTTCTCCTCCCCGGGTTTGTCCTCATGGGGTTAGGGCTACTGTGCTTGGGGGGGGGGGGGGGGGGGGGGTTTCCAGGCCTTGGACCTTATGTGGGCTCCCCCTAGTGGGTGGCTCTCTCATTACCCCACGCACGATCATACACAAAAAAAAAAAAAAAAAAAAAAAAACAAAAAAAAAAACCTCACACTTGGCATGGTGAGCGGGCTCGGGACTGGGCAGCGGTGGAGGTGGTGGTCGGGCCCCTGTTGGGTAGGATTGGATACGGAGTGGGGTTCTGTGCAGTGCTTCCCATCTTAGTGTGTGTGTGTCTCTGTTGGTGTCGTTGGGTTTCTGTGTGTTACGTAGGGGTATCTATGGGGCCCTCCGCATGCGTGTAACTCTGGCTGTAGCTGTATGGGGTGTTTCTGTGGATCTATAGGTCTGTGTCTATATAGGTATGGATCTCAGTTTTTCGGTTTTCTGATTGTGGGAGTGGCTGTCGGGGTATCTGGCTGAATTTTGTGCAGGTTGGGGGGGGGGGGTCCCGTGGGGTATGTTCCGGGTGCCTGTGCGCATGCTTGGGTTGCCGTTTTGCGCATGGTTTGAAGAAGTTTGTGTGTGCCTTGTGTGGGAGTAGGAATGGTGTTTTTCTGCATGGTCTGGGATGCCTGTGTCTGCGTTTGGGTGGTTGTGCTGATTGCTTTGGGTGTCTCCCTGGGTGGTTGGGTCCCTGGTTGAGCGACACTAACCAACATGTTTTACAACCTGCTACACAGCCGGGCATTGTCGCTTGGGCTTGGTTGACCCTCTCCTGGGGGATGTAGGGCCGGGGGGGGGGCAGGCGGGGTGCTTTTGGGTCCCTCATCTGTTAGTGCGGCCATTATGGAATATGGGTGGTACCTCAGGTGTTGCTGCAGATGTCTGGGGAATCTTCGCACTGTGCGGTGTTGACCGCTACAGGTGGTTGGTGGAGGGCTTGTTGTCCACGCCACAGGCTGCTGGCTTGGTGGTTTCGTTTTCATGGTCTTTCTCTTCCATTCCAATTTATTCCTGAATGCTTGTCGCCTTGTGCAGTGTGTATGGTGGTGTGGTGCAAGGGACTTGTGGGGTAGTTATACCTCCCCTGCAGTGGTTACGGACTGGTGCCTTACGGGGCCAGGCTCTCTCGAGTTGTCCTTGGCAGGTTGGCCCGTTGGCAGCCTGGGCCGAGTGGTGGTCTCCGGTAGCGGTTTTTCGGTGATGAAGCGGTACCTGATGTTTCCTGTCGCTCCTGGCATCACATGCTTCTTGCATGGTGGCCTGTTTTGTTCTTCTACTTCGGGCTAGGGGTACGTGGAGGCATGGGGAGTCTGCCTGTACACTCCCATACTCTGTTGAACACAGCGCGAGTCCCTCCTGGGCGAGAGCACGGCCAGTTTGTCGAATGGGTTTTCCTGGAGGTTAGCTGCAGCATTTCCCTCACGTTAAGGTGGAGGATCCTGTTGGCCGATGTGGAGTTCGGTTGGAGGTGTGTGAGGGTGCTGTTCCGGTGTCCCACTGCTCGTGGGGTGTTGCAGGTGGTTGGTGACTGCAGGCACCGCATGCAGCCAGCATGGCGATTCGGTAACAGTAGGCATCTGGTGTCAGGACATACAGTTTGGGGCAGCTCTTTGGTGCCCCAGTGGGTCTGGTTTTGCAGGTGTCTGTGTTTTTCTTTGGTGATGTCCGTGCGTGTACGTTGGTCTGGTGTTGTGGTGGCTGTTTTCTTATCTTTTTGGCGGCTGTAGCGTGGTGGTGTGTTTTGTGTTCCGGGTGACCGGTGTTTTTTGCTGGGTGTGCCTGTCAGTTGTGGGTCGGGTGGTGGATGTTTTTGTTCTGTCTCGTTGCAGTCTGTGTCGGGCTCAGTGGCTGTTGGTAAGTGTGGGGTTCTTCATCTCCTTTTGTTGGGTGGGTTGGTATGGGATGTATGGGTTGCTGTTTTCCGTGCTTGGTTGGTGTGCGGTTGGACCGTGTGGGGTATGTATGGGTGGATGCGGGTGTGTTCCGCCTGGATGGAAGCGTCCCGCCCGCCCGCCCCTTGTGGTTTTCGTTCGTTTTTTCCTGTGGATTGGGGCTGTTT
Source organism: Rhinophrynus dorsalis (assembly GCA_037306005.1). Classification (NCBI taxonomy): domain Eukaryota; kingdom Metazoa; phylum Chordata; class Amphibia; order Anura; family Rhinophrynidae; genus Rhinophrynus; species Rhinophrynus dorsalis. The sequence continues at coordinate 18,485,056 of CM074727.1, read as the reverse complement.
GGGTCTGTCTGCGGGGGTTTGCTAGTCTCTTGCTGCTTGCCTTTTTAGTTCTGCTGTTGCCTCCTGATCCTGTGTTGGGGTTGTCTTGGGGGTGCTTGGCCGATGCGTGGGTCTGAGTGAGTGTTGTCCTTCTTGTGTTTTTCTGTTCCCTTCTGGTGTCTCCTGTGGTTGCTGGCTGATTGGAGGTATGTTCTGGGGGAGTTCGGCGTGCGGTGTTGGATGCTGTGGTGTTCGAGCTTGGGTGACTGGGTCTAGTGGTACCTAGGTTTTGTGGGGGTTTGTGTTGCTTCTGATTGGATTTTGCCTTCTGCTGTTCATTTGGTGTGTGGTTTGGGGTTCGTTGTTTTGGGGCGTTGTTGTTGGTGGTTTTTGTGGTATACTGCATGTGTGCGGTTGGGGCAGTGGGGTTTTTTCAAGGGGTTTGGCTTGAGTGCTCTTTGAGTGCTGTTCTGGACTGGCGACTGGTCAGGGTTCAGTGCATGTTGGTTGGCGGGGTGGTTGGTTCTCTTTGGTTCCTAGTGGTTTGCCTGTTGGCTCCGTTCTTTGGCCATTGGTTTGGGGGGGGGACCCCGGGACCCCCCCCCCCCTTTTTTGGGGTCTGTATGGTGCTTTTGGTGGTGGGGATACAGACATTGTCGTATGCGGTGTGGGGGGCCAGCTGGTCCTGGGGTTGCCAGTCTGGCCTGGTGGCGGGGGGCCCAACTGGTCAAGGGATTGACAGTTGGGCCCTGTGGCGGATAGTCCTTGCATGGTTTGCAGAGATTGATAAATGAGGTGGTAAGTTAAGGGATTTTATCCTCAGGTGGAAGCCCTTTGAGAGTTTGCCCCGGACTTAGGTCGCGGGAGGTGACGTTACCTATTGGACCTAAAGTGGATGGCCAATGGGGTAATTTATTGGGAATCAGCTGTAAGTGCTGAAAAATGGTGGAATCAGCTGTAAGTGCTGAAATGGTGGAATCAGCTGTAAGTGCTGAAAATGGGGAATCAGCTGTAAGTGCTGAGGAATGTTGGGATCAACGGTAGTGCTGAAGAAGGTGGGAATTTTAGCATGAGCCCGTACAATTTGGCCATGCTAGGTTTCAAGGGAAATGGATTGGCAAGGACTGTCAGTTTAATTAAAGAGTATTGGTTATTGTTTCATTGTTATTGTGGTGTTTGAGTAAGGAAAATAACATAATGTAAATAAAATGTTAAATAAAGCTCTGGTCTGTTATCCCCACCAATAGATGTGTCTGTTTTTTATTGCTGGATCATACCCTATCCCTATGACAAGAGATTCCCCGGAGTGGACCGCAGGTTAGCGGAGGGGAAGCATGTCATGGGGAGGGTTGATTCAGGAAGGAAGTGTGTGTGTGTGTGTGGGTGTGTTAGGGAGGAGCAAGAGGTAAAGGGTTTAAAAGGTGCTAGAGACAGGAAGTGAGCTGTTGTGTAAAGAAGAAAGGACAGAGGAAGCGTCCCGCCCGCCCGCCCCTTGTTTTCTGAGGGTGTGGTTGTGTGTTTTTTCTGCTTGGCGGATAGTCCTTGCATGGTTTGCAGAGATTGATAAATGAGGTGGTAAGTTAAGGGATTTTATCCTCAGGTGGAAGCCCTTTGAGAGTTTGCCCCGGACTTAGGTCGCGGGAGGTGACGTTACCTATTGGACCTAAAGTGGATGGCCAATGGGGTAATTTATTGGGAATCAGCTGTAAGTGCTGAAAAATGGTGGAATCAGCTGTAAGTGCTGAAATGGTGGAATCAGCTGTAAGTGCTGAAAATGGGGAATCAGCTGTAAGTGCTGAGGAATGTTGGGATCAACGGTAGTGCTGAAGAAGGTGGGAATTTTAGCATGAGCCCGTACAATTTGGCCATGCTAGGTTTCAAGGGAAATGGATTGGCAAGGACTGTCAGTTTAATTAAAGAGTATTGGTTATTGTTTCATTGTTATTGTGGTGTTTGAGTAAGGAAAATAACATAATGTAAATAAAATGTTAAATAAAGCTCTGGTCTGTTATCCCCACCAATAGATGTGTCTGTTTTTTATTGCTGGATCATACCCTATCCCTATGACATGTCTATCTGCCCACATGGTAGTTGGTTTGTTCCACAATTCCACCGCTTTACACACCGGCCTCAGTGTATATCATCTCCTGCTGACGTTCAGAGGAATCCAGTCTGATGCACAATCCCAATTCACTGTGAGTGAGGCACAGAAATCTGCATCACATTTGCCTATATTTATCTCTTCTGCCCACACTGTACCCCAAATAGGACTGGCACTGCCGGCATCAGCAGGGGGCTGATTGCAGATCTCTGGCTCTGGAGGGA
>CM074727.1:18277752-18477752 GCA_037306005.1 Rhinophrynus dorsalis | reverse complement strand
GTCTGGCTGTGACACACTGATCAGTGATAATAGTGTATGGAAGTCTGGCTGTGATACAGTGATCAGTGATAATAGTGTATGGAAGTCCGGCTGTGGTACAGTGATCAGTGATAATAGTATATGGAAGTTTGGCTGTGATACAGTGATCAGTGATAATAGTGAGTGGAAGTCTGGCTGTGATACAGTGATCAGTGATAATAGTGTATGGAAGTCCGGCTGTGATACAGTGATCAGTGATAATAGTGTATGGAAGTCCGGCTGTGATACAGTGATCAGTGATAATAGTGTATGGAAGTCCGGCTGTGATACAGTGATCAGTGATAATAGTGTATGGAAGTCCGGCTGTGATGCAGTGATCAGTGATAATAGTGTATGGAAGTCCGGCTGTGATACAATGATCAGTGATAATAGTATATGGAAGTTTGGCTGTGATACAGTGATCAGTGATAATAGTGTATGGAAGTCCGGCTGTGATACAGTAATCAGTGATAATAGTGTATGGAAGTCTGGCTGTGACACACTGATCGGTGATAATAGTGTATGGAAGTCCCTCTGTGGTACAGTGATCAGTGATTATAGTGTATGGAAGTCCAGCTGTGATACAGTGATCAGTGATAATAGTGTATGGAAGTCCAGCTGTGACACAGTGATCAGTGATAATAGTGTATGGAAGTCCGGCTGTGATACAGTGATCAGTGATAATAGTGTATGGAAGTCTGGCTGTGATACAGTGATCAGTGATAATAGTGTATGGAAGTCTGGCTGTGATACAGTGATCAGTGATAATAGTGTATGGAGGTCCGGCTGTGATACAGTGATCAGTGATAATAGTGTATGGAAGTCCGGCTGTGATGCAGTGATCAGTGATAATAGTGTATGGAGGTCCGGCTGTGATACAGTGATCAGTGATAATAGTGTATGGAAGTCCGACTGTGATACAGTGATCAGTGATAATAGTGTATGGAAGTCCGGCTGTGATACAGTGATCAGTGATAATAGTGTATGGAAGTCCGGCTATGATACAGTGATCAGTGATAATAGTGTATGGAAGTCCAGCTGTGATACAGTGATCAGTGATAATAGTGTATGGAAGTCCGGCTATGATACAGCGATCAGTGATAATAGTGTATGGAAGTCCGGCTGTGACACAGTGATCAGTGATAATAGTGTATGGAAGTCCGGCTGTGATACAGCGATCAGTGATAATAGTGTATGGAAGTCCGGCTGTGATACAGTGATCAGTGATAACAGTGTATGGAAGTCCAGCTGTGACACAGTGATCAGTGATAATAGTGTATGGAAGTCTGGCTGTGATGCAGTGATCAGTGATAATAGTGTATGGAAGTCTGGCTGTGATACAGTGATCAGTGATAATAGTGTATGGAAGTCCATCTGTGATACAGTGATCAGTGATAATAGTGTATGGAAGTCTGGCTGTGATGCAGTGATCAGTGATAATAGTGTATGGAAGTCCAGCTGTGATACAGTGATCAGTGATAATAGTGTATGGAAGTCCGGCTGTGATACAGTGATCAGTGATAATAGTGTATGGAAGACCGGCTGTGATACAGTGATCAGTGATAATAGTGTATGGAAGTCCATCTGTGATACAGTGATCAGTGATAATAGTGTATGGAAGTCCGGCTGTGATACAGTGATCAGTGATAATAGTGTATGGAGGTCCGGCTGTGATGCAGTGATCAGTGATAATAGTGTATGGAGGTCCGGCTGTGATACAGTGATCAGTGATAATAGTGTATGGAAGTCCGGCTGTGATACAGTGATCAGTGATAATAGTGTATGGAGGTCCGGCTGTGATGCAGTGATCAGTGATAATAGTGTATGGAGGTCCGGCTGTGATGCAGTGATCAGTGATAATAGTGTATGGAAGTCCGGCTGTGATACAGTGATCAGTGATAATAGTGTATGGAAGTCCGGCTGTGATAAAGTGATCAGTGATAATAGTGTATGGAAGTCCGGCTGTGATACAGTGATCAGTGATAATAGTGAGTGGAAGTCTGGCTGTGATACAGTGATCAGTGATAATAGTGTATGGAAGTCCGGCTGTGACACAGTGATCGGTGATAATAGTGTATGGAAGTCCGGCTGTGATGCAGTGATCAGTGATAATAGTGTATGGAAGTCCGGCTGTGATACAGTGATCAGTGATAATAGTGTATGGAAGTCCAGCTGTGACACAGTGATCAGTGATAATAGTGTATGGAAGTCCGGCTGTGATACAGTGATCAGTGATAATAGTGTATGGAAGTCTGGCTGTGATACAGTGATCAGTGATAATAGTGTATGGAAGTCCAGCTGTGACACAGTAATCAGTGATAATAGTGTATGGAAGTCCGACTGTGATACAGTGATCAGTGATAATAGTGTATGGAAGTCCGGCTGTGACACACTGATCAGTGATAATAGTGTATGGAAGTCCGGCTGTGATGCAGTGATCAGTGATAATAGTGTATGGAAGTCTGGCTGTGACGCAGTGATCAGTGATAATAGTGTATGGAAGTCCAGCTGTGATACAGTGATCAGTGATAATAGTGTATGGAAGTCCGGCTGTGATACAGTGATCAGTGATAATAGTGTATGGAAGTCCGGCTGTGATAAAGTGATCAGTGATAATAGTGTATGGAAGTCCGGCTGTGATACAGTGATCAGTGATAATAGTGAGTGGAAGTCTGGCTGTGATACAGTGATCAGTGATAATAGTGTATGGAAGTCCGGCTGTGATGCAGTGATCAGTGATAATAGTGTATGGAAGTCCGGCTGTGATACAATGATCAGTGATAATAGTATATGGAAGTTTGGCTGTGATACAGTGATCAGTGATAATAGTGTATGGAAGTCCGGCTGTGATACAGTAATCAGTGATAATAGTGTATGGAAGTCTGGCTGTGACACACTGATCGGTGATAATAGTGTATGGAAGTCCCTCTGTGGTACAGTGATCAGTGATAATAGTGTATGGAAGTCCGGCTGTGATACAGTGATCAGTGATTATAGTGTATGGAAGTCCAGCTGTGATACAGTGATCAGTGATAATAGTGTATGGAAGTCCAGCTGTGACACAGTGATCAGTGATAATAGTGTATGGAAGTCCGGCTGTGATACAGTGATCAGTGATAATAGTGTATGGAAGTCTGGCTGTGATACAGTGATCAGTGATAATAGTGTATGGAAGTCTGGCTGTGATACAGTGATCAGTGATAATAGTGTATGGAGGTCCGGCTGTGATACAGTGATCAGTGATAATAGTGTATGGAAGTCTGGCTGTGACGCAGTGATCAGTGATAATAGTGTATGGAAGTCCAGCTGTGATACAGTGATCAGTGATAATAGTGTATGGAAGTCCGGCTGTGATACAGTGATCAGTGATAATAGTGTATGGAAGTCCGGCTGTGATAAAGTGATCAGTGATAATAGTGTATGGAAGTCCGGCTGTGATACAGTGATCAGTGATAATAGTGAGTGGAAGTCTGGCTGTGATACAGTGATCAGTGATAATAGTGTATGGAAGTCTGGCTGTGATACAGTGATCAGTGATAATAGTGTATGGAAGTCTGGCTGTGACGCAGTGATCAGTGATAATAGTGTATGGAAGTCCAGCTGTGATACAGTGATCAGTGATAATAGTGTATGGAAGTCCGGCTGTGATACAGTGATCAGTGATAATAGTGTATGGAAGTCCGGCTGTGATAAAGTGATCAGTGATAATAGTGTATGGAAGTCCGGCTGTGATACAGTGATCAGTGATAATAGTGAGTGGAAGTCTGGCTGTGATACAGTGATCAGTGATAATAGTGTATGGAAGTCCGGCTGTGATGCAGTGATCAGTGATAATAGTGTATGGAAGTCTGGCTGTGATACAGTGATCAGTGATAATAGTGTATGGAAGTCTGGCTGTGACGCAGTGATCAGTGATAATAGTGTATGGAAGTCCAGCTGTGATACAGTGATCAGTGATAATAGTGTATGGAAGTCCGGCTGTGATACAGTGATCAGTGATAATAGTGTATGGAAGTCCGGCTGTGATAAAGTGATCAGTGATAATAGTGTATGGAAGTCCGGCTGTGATACAGTGATCAGTGATAATAGTGAGTGGAAGTCTGGCTGTGATACAGTGATCAGTGATAATAGTGTATGGAAGTCCGGCTGTGATGCAGTGATCAGTGATAATAGTGTATGGAAGTCCGGCTGTGATACAATGATCAGTGATAATAGTATATGGAAGTTTGGCTGTGATACAGTGATCAGTGATAATAGTGTATGGAAGTCCGGCTGTGATACAGTAATCAGTGATAATAGTGTATGGAAGTCTGGCTGTGACACACTGATCGGTGATAATAGTGTATGGAAGTCCCTCTGTGGTACAGTGATCAGTGATAATAGTGTATGGAAGTCCGGCTGTGATACAGTGATCAGTGATTATAGTGTATGGAAGTCCAGCTGTGATACAGTGATCAGTGATAATAGTGTATGGAAGTCCAGCTGTGACACAGTGATCAGTGATAATAGTGTATGGAAGTCCGGCTGTGATACAGTGATCAGTGATAATAGTGTATGGAAGTCTGGCTGTGATACAGTGATCAGTGATAATAGTGTATGGAAGTCTGGCTGTGATACAGTGATCAGTGATAATAGTGTATGGAGGTCCGGCTGTGATACAGTGATCAGTGATAATAGTGTATGGAAGTCCGGCTGTGATGCAGTGATCAGTGATAATAGTGTATGGAGGTCCGGCTGTGATACAGTGATCAGTGATAATAGTGTATGGAAGTCCGACTGTGATACAGTGATCAGTGATAATAGTGTATGGAAGTCCGGCTGTGATACAGTGATCAGTGATAATAGTGTATGGAAGTCCGGCTATGATACAGTGATCAGTGATAATAGTGTATGGAAGTCCAGCTGTGATACAGTGATCAGTGATAATAGTGTATGGAAGTCCGGCTATGATACAGCGATCAGTGATAATAGTGTATGGAAGTCCGGCTGTGACACAGTGATCAGTGATAATAGTGTATGGAAGTCCGGCTGTGATACAGCGATCAGTGATAATAGTGTATGGAAGTCCGGCTGTGATACAGTGATCAGTGATAACAGTGTATGGAAGTCCAGCTGTGACACAGTGATCAGTGATAATAGTGTATGGAAGTCTGGCTGTGATGCAGTGATCAGTGATAATAGTGTATGGAAGTCTGGCTGTGATACAGTGATCAGTGATAATAGTGTATGGAAGTCCATCTGTGATACAGTGATCAGTGATAATAGTGTATGGAAGTCTGGCTGTGATGCAGTGATCAGTGATAATAGTGTATGGAAGTCCAGCTGTGATACAGTGATCAGTGATAATAGTGTATGGAAGTCCGGCTGTGATACAGTGATCAGTGATAATAGTGTATGGAAGACCGGCTGTGATACAGTGATCAGTGATAATAGTGTATGGAAGTCCATCTGTGATACAGTGATCAGTGATAATAGTGTATGGAAGTCCGGCTGTGATACAGTGATCAGTGATAATAGTGTATGGAGGTCCGGCTGTGATGCAGTGATCAGTGATAATAGTGTATGGAGGTCCGGCTGTGATACAGTGATCAGTGATAATAGTGTATGGAAGTCCGGCTGTGATACAGTGATCAGTGATAATAGTGTATGGAGGTCCGGCTGTGATGCAGTGATCAGTGATAATAGTGTATGGAGGTCCGGCTGTGATGCAGTGATCAGTGATAATAGTGTATGGAAGTCCGGCTGTGATACAGTGATCAGTGATAATAGTGTATGGAAGTCCGGCTGTGATACAGTGATCAGTGATAATAGTGTATGGAAGTCCGGCTGTGATAAAGTGATCAGTGATAATAGTGTATGGAAGTCCGGCTGTGATACAGTGATCAGTGATAATAGTGAGTGGAAGTCTGGCTGTGATACAGTGATCAGTGATAATAGTGTATGGAAGTCCGGCTGTGACACAGTGATCGGTGATAATAGTGTATGGAAGTCCGGCTGTGATGCAGTGATCAGTGATAATAGTGTATGGAAGTCCGGCTGTGATACAGTGATCAGTGATAATAGTGTATGGAAGTCCAGCTGTGACACAGTGATCAGTGATAATAGTGTATGGAAGTCCGGCTGTGATACAGTGATCAGTGATAATAGTGTATGGAAGTCTGGCTGTGATACAGTGATCAGTGATAATAGTGTATGGAAGTCCAGCTGTGACACAGTAATCAGTGATAATAGTGTATGGAAGTCCGACTGTGATACAGTGATCAGTGATAATAGTGTATGGAAGTCCGGCTGTGACACACTGATCAGTGATAATAGTGTATGGAAGTCCGGCTGTGATGCAGTGATCAGTGATAATAGTGTATGGAAGTCCGGCTGTGACACAGTGATCAGTGATAATAGTGTATGGAAGTCCGACTGTGACACAGTGATCGGTGATAATAGTGTATGGAAGTCCGGCTGTGATGCAGTGATCAGTGATAATAGTGTATGGAAGTCCGGCTGTGATACAGTGATCAGTGATAATAGTGTATGGAAGTCCAGCTGTGACACAGTGATCAGTGATAATAGTGTATGGAAGTCCGGCTGTGATACAGTGATCAGTGATAATAGTGTATGGAAGTCTGGCTGTGATACAGTGATCAGTGATAATAGTGTATGGAAGTCTGGCTGTGATACAGTGATCAGTGATAATAGTGTATGGAAGTCCGGCTGTGATACAGTGATCAGTGATAATAGTGTATGGAAGTCTGGCTGTGACACACTGATCAGTGATAATAGTGTATGGAAGTCCGGCTGTGATACAGTGATCAGTGATAATAGTGTATGGAAGTCTGGCTGTGATACAGTGATCAGTGATAATAGTGTATGGAAGTCTGGCTGTGATACAGTGATCAGTGATAATAGTGTATGGAAGTCCGGCTGTGACACAGTGATCGGTGATAATAGTGTATGGAAGTCTGGCTGTGATACAGTGATCAGTGATAATAGTGTATGGAAGTCTGGCTGTGACACAGTGATCAGTGATAATAGTGTATGGAAGTCCGGCTGTGATACAGTGATCAGTGATAATAGTGTATGGAGGTCCGGCTGTGATACAGTGATCAGTGATAATAGTTTATGGAAGTCCGGCTGTGATACAGTGATCAGTGATAATAGTGTATGGAAGTCCGGCTGTGGTACAGTGATCAGTGATAATAGTGTATGGAAGTCCGACTGTGATACAGTGATCAATGATAATAGTGTATGGAAGTCCGGCTGTGATACAGTGATCAGTGATAATAGTGTATGGAAGTCCGGCTGTGGTACAGTGATCAGTGATAATAGTGTATGGAAGTCCGGCTGTGACACAGTGATCGGTGATAATAGTGTATGGAAGTCTGGCTGTGATACAGTGATCAGTGATAATAGTGTATGGAAGTCCGGCTGTGACACAGTGATCGGTGATAATAGTGTATGGAAGTCTGGCTGTGGTACAGTGATCAGTGATAATAGTGTATGGATGTCCGGCTGTGACGCAGTGATCAGTGATAATAGTGTATGGAAGTCCGGCTGTGACGCAGTGATCAGTGATAATAGTGTATGGAAGTCCGGCTGTGACACGGTGATCAGTGATAATAGTGTATGGAAGTCCGGCTGTGATACAGTGATCAGTGATAATAGTGTATGGAAGTCCGGCTGTGATACGGTGATCAGTGATAATAGTGTATGGAGGTCCGGCTGTGATACAGTGATCAGTGATAATAGTGTATGGAAGTCCGGCTGTGACGCAGTGATAAGTGATAATAGTGTATGGAAGTCCGGCTGTGATACAGTGATCAGTGATAATAGTTTATGGAGGTCCGGCTGTGATACAGTGATCAGTGATAATAGTGTATGGAAGTCCGGCTGTGATACAGTGATCAGTGATAATAGTGTATGGAAGTCTGGCTGTGATACAGTGATCGGTGATAATAGTGTATGGAAGTCCGGCTGTGACACAGTGATCGGTGATAATAGTGTATGGAAGTCTGGCTGTGATACAGTGATCGGTGATAATAGTGTATGGAAGTCCGGCTGTGACACAGTGATTGGTGATAATAGTGTATGGAAGTCCGGCTGTGATACAGTGATCAGTGATAATAGTGTATGGAAGTCTGGCTGTGACACAGCGATCGGTGATAATAGTGTATGGAAGTCCGGCTGTGACACAGTGATCGGTGATAATAGTGTATGGAAGTCCGGCTGTGACACAGTGATCGGTGATAATAGTGTATGGAAGTCCGGCTGTGGTACAGTGATCAGTGATAATAGTGTATGGAAGTCCGGCTGTGATACAGTGATCAGTGATAATAGTGTATGGAAGTCCGGCTGTGATACAGTGATCAATGATAATAGTGTATGGAAGTCCGGCTGTGACACAGTGATCAGTGATAATAGTGTATGGAAGTCCGGCTGTGGTACAGTGATCAGTGATAATAGTGTATGGAAGTCCGGCTGTGACACAGTGATCGGTGATAATAGTGTATGGAAGTCTGGCTGTGACACAGTGATCAGTGATAATAGTGTATGGAAGTCCGGCTGTGACACAGTGATCGGTGATAATAGTGTATGGAAGTTTGGCTGTGACACAGTGATCAGTGATAATAGTGTATGGAAGTCTGGCTGTGGTACAGTGATCAGTGATAATAGTGTATGGAAGTCCGGCTGTGATACAGTGATCAGTGATAATAGTGTATGGAAGTCCGGCTGTGATACAGTGATCAGTGATAATAGTGTATGGAAGTCCGGCTGTGATACAGTGATCAGTGATAATAGTGTACGGAAGTCCGGCTGTGATACAGTGATCAGTGATAATAGTGTACGGAAGTCCGGCTGTGACGCAGTGATCAGTGATAATAGTGTATGGAAGTCCGGCTGTGACACAGTGATCAGTGATAATAGTGTATGGAAGTCCGGCTGTGACACAGTGATCAGTGATAATAGTGTATGGAAGTCCGGCTGTGATACAGTGATCAGTGATAATAGTGTATGGAAGTCCGGCTGTGATACAGTGATCAGTGATAATAGTGTATGGAGGTCCGGCTGTGGTACAGTAATCAGTGATAATAGTGTATGGAAGTCTGGCTGTGACACACTGATCAGTGATAATAGTGTATGGAAGTCCGGCTGTGATACAGTGATCAGTGATAATAGTGTATGGAAGTCCCTCTGTGATACAGTGATCAGTGATAATAGTATATGGAAGTCTGGCTGTGACACACTGATCAGTGATAATAGTGTATGGAAGTCCGGCTGTGATACAGTGATCAGTGATAATAGTGTATGGAAGTCCGGCTGTGATACAGTGATCAGTGATAATAGTGTATGGAAGTCCGGCTGTGACACACTGATCAGTGATAATAGTGTATGGAAGTCCGGCTGTGATACAGTGATCAGTGATAATAGTGTATGGAAGTCCCTCTGTGATACAGTGATCAGTGATAATAGTATGTGGAAGTCTGGCTGTGACACACTGATCAGTGATAATAGTGTATGGAAGTCCGACTGTGACACAGTGATCGGTGATAATAGTGTATGGAAGTCCGGCTGTGATGCAGTGATCAGTGATAATAGTGTATGGAAGTCCGGCTGTGATACAGTGATCAGTGATAATAGTGTATGGAAGTCCAGCTGTGACACAGTGATCAGTGATAATAGTGTATGGAAGTCCGGCTGTGATACAGTGATCAGTGATAATAGTGTATGGAAGTCTGGCTGTGATACAGTGATCAGTGATAATAGTGTATGGAAGTCTGGCTGTGATACAGTGATCAGTGATAATAGTGTATGGAAGTCCGGCTGTGATACAGTGATCAGTGATAATAGTGTATGGAAGTCTGGCTGTGACACACTGATCAGTGATAATAGTGTATGGAAGTCTGGCTGTGATACAGTGATCAGTGATAATAGTGTATGGAAGTCTGGCTGTGATACAGTGATCAGTGATAATAGTGTATGGAAGTCCGGCTGTGACACAGTGATCGGTGATAATAGTGTATGGAAGTCTGGCTGTGATACAGTGATCAGTGATAATAGTGTATGGAAGTCTGGCTGTGACACAGTGATCAGTGATAATAGTGTATGGAAGTCCGGCTGTGATACAGTGATCAGTGATAATAGTGTATGGAGGTCCGGCTGTGATACAGTGATCAGTGATAATAGTTTATGGAAGTCCGGCTGTGATACAGTGATCAGTGATAATAGTGTATGGAAGTCCGGCTGTGGTACAGTGATCAGTGATAATAGTGTATGGAAGTCCGACTGTGATACAGTGATCAATGATAATAGTGTATGGAAGTCCGGCTGTGGTACAGTGATCAGTGATAATAGTGTATGGAAGTCCGGCTGTGACACAGTGATCGGTGATAATAGTGTATGGAAGTCTGGCTGTGATACAGTGATCAGTGATAATAGTGTATGGAAGTCCGGCTGTGACACAGTGATCGGTGATAATAGTGTATGGAAGTCTGGCTGTGGTACAGTGATCAGTGATAATAGTGTATGGATGTCCGGCTGTGACGCAGTGATCAGTGATAATAGTGTATGGAAGTCCGGCTGTGACACAGTGATCGGTGATAATAGTGTATGGAAGTCTGGCTGTGATACAGTGATCAGTGATAATAGTGTATGGAAGTCTGGCTGTGACACAGTGATCAGTGATAATAGTGTATGGAAGTCCGGCTGTGATACAGTGATCAGTGATAATAGTGTATGGAGGTCCGGCTGTGATACAGTGATCAGTGATAATAGTTTATGGAAGTCCGGCTGTGATACAGTGATCAGTGATAATAGTGTATGGAAGTCCGGCTGTGGTACAGTGATCAGTGATAATAGTGTATGGAAGTCCGACTGTGATACAGTGATCAATGATAATAGTGTATGGAAGTCCGGCTGTGATACAGTGATCAGTGATAATAGTGTATGGAAGTCCGGCTGTGGTACAGTGATCAGTGATAATAGTGTATGGAAGTCCGGCTGTGACACAGTGATCGGTGATAATAGTGTATGGAAGTCTGGCTGTGATACAGTGATCAGTGATAATAGTGTATGGAAGTCCGGCTGTGACACAGTGATCGGTGATAATAGTGTATGGAAGTCTGGCTGTGGTACAGTGATCAGTGATAATAGTGTATGGATGTCCGGCTGTGACGCAGTGATCAGTGATAATAGTGTATGGAAGTCCGGCTGTGATACAGTGATCAGTGATAATAGTGTATGGAAGTCCGGCTGTGATACGGTGATCAGTGATAATAGTGTATGGAGGTCCGGCTGTGATACAGTGATCAGTGATAATAGTGTATGGAAGTCCGGCTGTGACGCAGTGATAAGTGATAATAGTGTATGGAAGTCCGGCTGTGATACAGTGATCAGTGATAATAGTTTATGGAGGTCCGGCTGTGATACAGTGATCAGTGATAATAGTGTATGGAAGTCCGGCTGTGATACAGTGATCAGTGATAATAGTGTATGGAAGTCTGGCTGTGATACAGTGATCGGTGATAATAGTGTATGGAAGTCCGGCTGTGACACAGTGATCGGTGATAATAGTGTATGGAAGTCTGGCTGTGATACAGTGATCGGTGATAATAGTGTATGGAAGTCCGGCTGTGACACAGTGATCGGTGATAATAGTGTATGGAAGTCCGGCTGTGATACAGTGATCAGTGATAATAGTGTATGGAAGTCTGGCTGTGACACAGCGATCGGTGATAATAGTGTATGGAAGTCCGGCTGTGACACAGTGATCGGTGATAATAGTGTATGGAAGTCCGGCTGTGACACAGTGATCGGTGATAATAGTGTATGGAAGTCCGGCTGTGGTACAGTGATCAGTGATAATAGTGTATGGAAGTCCGGCTGTGATACAGTGATCAGTGATAATAGTGTATGGAAGTCCGGCTGTGATACAGTGATCAATGATAATAGTGTATGGAAGTCCGGCTGTGACACAGTGATCAGTGATAATAGTGTATGGAAGTCCGGCTGTGGTACAGTGATCAGTGATAATAGTGTATGGAAGTCCGGCTGTGACACAGTGATCGGTGATAATAGTGTATGGAAGTCTGGCTGTGACACAGTGATCAGTGATAATAGTGTATGGAAGTCCGGCTGTGACACAGTGATCGGTGATAATAGTGTATGGAAGTTTGGCTGTGACACAGTGATCAGTGATAATAGTGTATGGAAGTCTGGCTGTGGTACAGTGATCAGTGATAATAGTGTATGGAAGTCCGGCTGTGATACAGTGATCAGTGATAATAGTGTATGGAAGTCCGGCTGTGATACAGTGATCAGTGATAATAGTGTATGGAAGTCCGGCTGTGATACAGTGATCAGTGATAATAGTGTATGGAAGTCCGGCTGTGATACAGTGATCAGTGATAATAGTGTATGGAGGTCCGGCTGTGGTACAGTAATCAGTGATAATAGTGTATGGAAGTCTGGCTGTGACACACTGATCAGTGATAATAGTGTATGGAAGTCCGGCTGTGATACAGTGATCAGTGATAATAGTGTATGGAAGTCCCTCTGTGATACAGTGATCAGTGATAATAGTATATGGAAGTCTGGCTGTGACACACTGATCAGTGATAATAGTGTATGGAAGTCCGGCTGTGATACAGTGATCAGTGATAATAGTGTATGGAAGTCCGGCTGTGATACAGTGATCAGTGATAATAGTGTATGGAAGTCCGGCTGTGACACACTGATCAGTGATAATAGTGTATGGAAGTCCGGCTGTGATACAGTGATCAGTGATAATAGTGTATGGAAGTCCCTCTGTGATACAGTGATCAGTGATAATAGTATGTGGAAGTCTGGCTGTGACACACTGATCAGTGATAATAGTGTATGGAAGTCCGGCTGTGATACAGTGATCAGTGATAATAGTGTATGGAAGTCCGGCTGTGACACACTGATCAGTGATAATAGTGCATGGAAGTCTGGCTGTGATACAGTGATCAGTGATAATAGTGTATGGAAGTCCGGGTGTGATACAGTGATCAGTGATAATAGTGTATGGAAGTCTGGCTGTGACACAGTGATCAGTGATAATAGTATATGGAAGTCCGGCTGTGATACAGTGATCAGTGATAATAGTGTATGGAAGTCCGGTTGTGATGCAGTGATCAGTAATAATAGTGTATGGAAGTCCCTCTGTGATACAGTGATCAGTGATAATAGTGTATGGAAGTCCAGCTGTGATACAGTGATCAGTGATAATAGTGTATATAACTCATTGATCATTCTCTGGGGCGGTGTAAGGAGCCTGTTGGTATGTAAGTCCTAATGACAGCGGAGTATGTGCGGCAGTCCGCAGCACTGCGATCATACCCTCTACTACTATATACCCTGTAGTACCCTGTACTACTATATACCCTGTACTACTATATACCCTGTACTATATACCCTATACTTCTATATACCCTGTACTAATATATACCCTGTACTACTATATACCCTGTACTATATACCCTGTACCACTATATGCCCTGTACTATATACCCTGTACTACTATATACCCTGTACTATATACCCTGTACTACTATATAACCTGTACTATATACTATGGACTACTATACACCCTGTACTATATACTCTGTACTATATACCATGTACTACTTTATACCCTGTACTACTATATACCCTGTACTATATACCCTGTACTATATACACCCTGTATGTTATACCCAGTACTTTGTTCTTGTTTTTTATAGGCTAGGATACAGTGCATGTGATGGGGGAGGGATCATGTGTGATTATGGGCGGGTCTAAGGAAGCCTAGACTGAGCTTTCTGGGGGTGTGTATGCTATACAGTAAATCCAGCCCTTGGCACATTCGTACCTTCACCTCGCTGTGTTTCTGTAGAACTGCGGTCTTCACCTTGGGTGGGTCCATACGCAGAGATATTCTGGTTAACTCTGTGCCCTACGTTGCAGTGAGAAGATGCTGTCGGTGCACCCAGACGGGAAGGTCCTGGTCAGGAGATGTTTCCTCACCCTCAGGCCTTTCCGGTAAGAATCTCACCATCGCTGCAGTGTAGTCTCCTGAAGCAAATGGAAGGCTCCAGAGTCAACAGGTTATGGATAATGAAACCTTTTACCACAAAGCACAAGCTTGATACAATGTATCGTTCTAACAGACGGCAGAAACCAGAATTGATACATTCTCTGGGCAACTGTGAGATCAGTTCAGATACTCAAGGAACAGCCAGATAGACCCACTATCATATTCACTCCCATCTCCATTAGGAAGTGGGATTACAAATGAGGCAGGGGGTTTTAGACACAACATGTGAATATTTTATAATTACTCATGCCACCACACACAAAATGCTTACAGCCCTCAGAAAGACATATGAACAGAGGTGTGGCCCTCAGACAAATAATTACCCACCCCTGCACTAGGTGAACTGTCCATTGTCTACCGTGACAAAAATCTGGCCAGTTCTGGACTACAAGAAAATGGCCACCAAGTTCTGAGAAACACATCATTATTACATATACATATATATATAAGTATAAATTCACAGCAGAACACTCAGTACTTGTGTCTCTCTCTTGAGAAAGGCCTTCTTTTGTGGCCCAAACGTTGGCAATAAATTTATTTTCTAATTGACACAAGTCCTGAGTGTTTTGCTGTGAATTTATACTTTTATTCTATTGGCATTACAGACTGCACCCAGGCATTGAATTTTTGAACTGCGAGTGCTTCCTTAACTACCTTTTATATATATATATATATATATATATATATATATATATATATATATATATGTATATATATTATTATTCAGCACAAGTACCGCATTATTCATCTGAGACTTAACGGCCAGGCCTCTTGCTTTAGAGGCATCTGTGGGCCTGCGCTGTCTGTGTCTTCCTGTTACCTTAAGGTACAATGCAGTGCCCCCTAGAGGAGACCAGGATGGACAGCGCAGGCGTCTCTAAGGCAAGATGTCTGCGCTGATGCCTGGTCGTCAGTCTCAGAAGAAGAAGGATTTCTTAGTAACGTGGTAATTATGATGGATAATAGTGCTTTTTCTAAGCTTATCTCTATATGACTAATTATTGGGGGGGGCTTTATTTGGGGTGATAGTTCCACTTTAAGGACCAGCGATCATGGCGTTGTATAAACTTTAAGGATCACATAGACTGCGTTCACTTGACAGCACACTTGACTGATCACATGTGCCGGGGCACAGAACGGGGGTCTGAGAGTGACCTCTCCGGTCTTGGAGCGGTCAATTTCAGAACCGGGTAGTGCTCACAGTGTACCCGCCGGAGTGCTGTGAGCATAAAATTAGTGCCAGGACCGTTATTGGTCCTTTAGGAAAGAACCCCTTAAGGGGTTAAAGAGCACGCAGCGGCCTCAGACTACAAGAAAATGGCTGCCTCCACTCGTGTTAGGATCAGGAAGTAATGCTCAGTTCTCCCTCAGTTAGGAATTATATAATATATTTATTTTTATAGTGACCCTTTAACCCTTTGAGTGCCAGAGGGGTACGTGTTGCGTACCCCCGTGGCACACAAAAGGTTAGATCAGAGTGGGAAGCCTAAGGTCCTCCAACTCTTGTACTACAACAGAATCGTCTGTAGCGAGGAACTGGATATTGGAGTCCAGCAGTAGCTGAAGGCTTCAGGTTGCCCATTCCTGCCCTCGAATGATCCTCTGCCCTCTGCTTCCTTTTTAGGATCTTCGTCCTGGGGATCGGATTTTTCACGCTCTGTTTTCTCATGACATCTCTGGGCGGTCAGTTTTCAGCCAAGCGATTGGCCGACTCTCCCTTCACCATCCGGACAGAAGGTAGGTTCTGGGTTTGTACATTTTATTTCGAAAGTGTTGTACCAGGAAGATTTATTTCATTTTTATAGGGATAGTAATACTTAAAATGTAAAAAAAAAATATGTTGTAGGGTTTATCCCCCCTGAGTAAAACAAGAGTACTCCCACTGCTGAAAGGTGTTTCATTCAAAAGTTATTAATTTTCAAAGTTGATTTTTTTTTAGGTGCAATATCACAGTGGCCTGAAATTGTACAGTGGCGCTGTTGCTACATGATCCTATGGGCAGGAAATCTCCATAGGATGGTGTAGCAACAGCGCCACTGTACAATTTCAGACCACCGTGATATTGCACCTAAAAAATTCAACTTTGAAAATTAATAACTTTTGAATGAAACCCCTTTCAGCAGTGGGAGTACTCTTGTTTTACTCAGGGGGATAAACCCTACAACATATTTTTTTTACATTTTAAGTATTACTATCCCTTTAAAGTATGTCCTATGTGTCATTATGACAGGCTGGGTGGGGTGGGGGAGGGGCAAGGTTCACTTTTAAAAGGTCGTATGCAAAAAAGCGTGCAACCTTTTATCGCATTCACCAAGTCGCCATGATAAAAATGGAGACATGAGAATCTTGAAGTGCATGAAAGCGCAAGATTCTTAGGTCGCGCTGTGAAAAGTCACAATCTAGTGTCAGGTCTGCTAGTTCTCTCGCTCTTCTAACCTGTTTACCTTGTCATCATCCTGACTTATAACCCGGCTTTGTGTCCGCAGATGTCGTCTTGCTCCTCCTCCTCATTCATGCTGCACTCTTAATGCAGGAGCCCGGAAGCAACACCAAGGTGCACAGTTCTTGAATATCTGACAGCAGTGTTGTTGAGCGCTGCTTCGGGCTCTCTCTCTGCGTGCTGTCAGTCTGCACGCGGAGAAGACTGTGCACCTTGGTGTTGCTTCCGGGCTCCTGCATTAAAGTGGATGTGTCACCTGTGTATAACATAGCATAATAGCTACATATCGAACACTACTGAAACAGTATTATTATTTTTTTAAAGTTTTATGTAGTTTAAATTTAACTTAGAAAGTCTGACCTGCAGCTACTTCCGCATAGATTGCCATTACCTGCTCTGTAACCGCAGTCCGTCGCTCTGCCTCTGCTCTTCTCCCTCCTCCAATGACGGAGACTTCTGTCTGTAAGCTGGAACGTTCTCATTGGCAGAGATCGATATCTAGCCAATGAGACTGCTCCAGCTTACAGACAGAAGCCTCCATCATTGGAGGAGGGAGGAGAGCAGAGGCAGAGCGTCGGACTGCAGTCTATGCAGAAGTTGCTGCAGCCCAGAGTTTCTAAGTTAAATTTACATGAAACAAAACTTAAAGGGATACTAATACTTTAATATTACTAATCCCCATAGTGTAGCTCTTTAAAAAATAATTTAGTTGCCCCCAGGTTCATCTCTCAAACCTTTATGGTTTGAGAGATAACCGAATGCAAAGTTCCCCCCTCCCTCCCCCTTTCCCTGAAGTCAGTGTTGTACTGACTGCAGGCTTGCGGCTTTGCAGCTGAGCCGAGATCCCGTTAGTGACAAAGAATTATTTCACTGAAACGGTCTTCTACATGCGCTTTGTTTGTGCTTGGTTTACCAGCACACGTAGAAAACCGTTTCAGTGAAATCATTTTTTTTTACTAACTCGATAGCGGCTCTGCTGCAGAGCCGCCTGATGAAAAATAAACCGGATATCCCTGCAGTCAGGTACAATGCTGACTTCAGGGAAGGGGGAGGGAGGGGGGGAGTTTGCGTTCAGTTATCTCTCAAACCATAAAGGTTTGAGAGATGAACCTGGGACCAGAGCTGTCCATAGGATCGTGTAGCAACAGCGCCACTGTACAATTTCAGGCCACTGTGATATTGAACCTAATTCAACTTTGAAAATTAATAACTTTTGAATGAAACACCTTTCAGCAGTGGGAGTACTCTTGTCTTACTCAGGGGCATAAAACCTATAACATATTTTTTTTTACATTTTAAGTATTACTATCCCTTTAAAACCACCTATAGGTTGTAGTAGCCATTATTTAGAAAACAAGTTTTAGAATTATTTGGCGTAGATGATGCTAATGAAGGCACTCTGTCTTAGCCTTACATTACCTCCCCACTCACTGACATGTAGCCCTTTCAGTGCTAGGGGAACGTGCTGATGATCAGTGTCAGTGAGTGAAGTAGGTAATGTTTATACCTGGGAACTTCATCCTCTTGAGTCTCCAGAGACCGGTCATGTGTTGAGACCAGGCGTACGCCAGTGACTCATTTCGTGACATAAAGGGGGTGAGGCTTCATTTGGTGGCTGTGAAGTGGGCGGAACAGGGTGGGAAGGAGGAGAAGTGGGCGGGAAGTGGGAGAACAGGGTGGGAAGGAGGAGAAGTGTGAGGGATGTGGGAGAACAGGGTGGGAAGGAGGAGAAGTGGGAGGGATGTGGGAGAACAGGTGTAATGGTTTGTTTGACACACAGACACAGGTTTAGAATAAAACACAGTTTTATTACAATGAATAACCTTCACAGGTCCTGTAGTATATAGCAGACTAGTACAGACACACGACAGGTTAAATAGACATAAGCCTACACAGGTCCAGCATAAACAATAAGTTCACAATAGTCTATACTGACGCAGGTCAGAAAGAGTGATGGCTTCCCAGAAGCAAGGTCTTGAATGGGTTAATGAACTAATGAGTGTAAACAGTCCCATGTGCAGAGAGGTCAGTGATGGGCTTTCTGCATATAAACAGCTGAGGAATTGATAACGCCAATAGCCAGATAGCAGAACTGGCATGAGCTGTTAGGCACTACTGGAAACAGCGATACGTGAGGTACTGCTGGAGCAGTAATGGAGGCAACACTTGCACACTGCACAGTTAACTGGAGGCAACCGGTGGTTCAACAGCCGGAGTGGTAACGGAGGCAGACACTTGCTCTGAGTAGAGGCAATAACGGAGACTAGGCCCAAGGTAAACTGCCGTAGCAGTAACGGAGACAACACTTGCACTCTGCACAAGTTTAACCGAAGGCAACCGGTGGTGCAACATCCTGAGTGGTAACGGAGACTGGTCGCTGATACTCTGCACAAAGAAATAACCCACTTGCCAGACAGTCAGAATGTCGCCTAGGCGACACAGCACAGGAACGCCAAACAAGCCGGGAAGATACACGGAGCAGGAATGTCAGCCAAGCCGGGACAGATCACGGAGCAGGAACGTCAGCCAAACCGGGTCAGAGTCACGGAGCAGGAACGTCAGTCAAGCTGGGTCGAATCACAGAGCAGGAACATCAGAGAATAGTCAGGCAATCCGGGTCAGTACACAAGGGCAGCAGACAATGTACAAAGTAGTCAGGCAGGCCGAGTCAGTACACTGGGAAACACTGAGCAGAAATAAGCACTGGCACAGGAACACCACGAAAGGGCACCGGAGGGGTGCCCCTAGCACAGTATATAAAGGTCACGCTGGGCGGGACTAACACACGGTAGCCAATGGGAGCAAGGCACAGACTAGACTGACAGAAAAACAAAAAGAGCACTGGCACTGTGATAACAGGGTGGGAAGAAGAAGTGGGTGGAACTGCGTGAGAAGGAGGAGAAGTGGCAGGAAGTAAGTGGACCAGGGTAGGAAGGAGGAGAAGTGAGAGGAACAGGGTAAGAAGGAGGAGAAGTGGCAGGAAGTAAATGGAACAGGGTAAGAAGGAGGAGAAGTGGCAGGAAGTAAATGGAACAGGGTAAGAAGGAGGAGAAGCGGGAGGGAAGTAGGAAAAACAGGGTGGGAAAGAAGTAGGTGGAACAGGGTGAGAAGTAGGAGAAGTGGGTAGAGTTTCTCAGGAAACTAACCACTGCCAGAGAATCAGTCTCTGTTTAGACAGGAAGTGTCTGCACGGCGTGCCTTAATTGGCATACTCTAGACACCTAAATATCTAAAGTAAAAAAAAATGTGTTTTCTAATTACAAAAGGCTAATGACTTATAGGTGATTTTGAAAGTGCTTAAAGGAGCAGTAAACCTTTTTTTTATGAAAACACATATTTTATAGAGCATTTCCTGCTGAATAAAACAAGGGCACTCCCATCGCTGTCAGATGTTTTATTCAAAATTTATAGCAGTTTAAATAATCAGGAAGTGAATTTACTGTGTTTACTTCCTGATAGTTCTAACTGACAGGAAGTGACAGGCAGTTTCTATCACATTCTATGGAGAACTGTATGTCTCTGACTTTTCTGACTTTCCTTTCCATTAGAATCTAACAGGAAATCTAATTAGAATTTGACCACTAGAGGGCACTGCTAATATATAAAAACATGGGTTTAAACTGTAATAACTCTGGAAATATAAATTTCTCGGCAGTGGAAGTACCCTTATTTTAGTCAGTAGGAAAATCCCTACAATATATATTTTTTCATAAAAAAAGTTTACTGCTCCTTTAAAAAAATCAGCAAAGTAATTTTAGGGGACAGGATCCCTTTATAATGCTCCTGGTTTCCAAGGAGGAGACACATCAGAGTGATTTGTAGAGAGGGCACACAGAGGGCAAGGCAAGTACACAATGGCAGTTCTACCATAAACACACACAAAGCGGCTTCTCATACGCCGCTTCCCAGATAATGAAACCTTCACAACAATAGAAGGAGGAGATATTGCCACAGCAGCGTCAGGTCTTCTGGGAGCTATTGAGAAACGAAATCAAAGACAATTTTATAATCCCCTCTAGCAATTCCATCCCCCCCCTAACCTCGTGAGAAGTGACAGAGCTCCCCCTAGGGACGAGGAGCGATGAGAAGTGATCGGCTGCATCCTGGCTGGCAGTGCTTTCCAGGAGAAACAATTTTATATACACACACACTGCGAAGTGTTTAACTCTTTAAGGACTAGAGCGGCTTTCAATGTGTTGGACATCTCTCTGGTCCTTAACCCTTTCAGCGCCAGAGGGGTAGGCAACCCTCTGGTGCTGGAAAGGGTTAAAAGGCTAAGGTCATGCGACTGCCTGTGTCACTGCATCATACAGAGAAATGGGGGAAAGCATACCTCCCAACATTTCAAATTGCCAAAGAGGGACACTTGTATTTTTAGGGGGTGTTTCTGGGGGCGTGGCTGGTGGGCGGGGCATTAACAGGAATTTTTAAGCTATTTCATGACCTATTGATACCTCCCTGTGTAACCTAATAAATGATTTATAACAAGAACAAAGTATTTTATTTACACAGACTAATGTATAAACACATATACTGACATTTAAACAAACAATACTGTGAGTTTTATTGCTGTGGAGCAATGTGATACACTCCTATACACACCACACAGTGTGATCTCCTAAACACAGGGACACCAGGGTGATACACTTATATACACACCGCACAGTCTGATCACCTAAACACAGGGACACTAGGGTGATACAGTTATATACACACCACACAGTCTGGTCTCCTAAACACAGTGACACCAGGGTGATACACTTATATACACACCACGCAGTCTGATCTCCTAAACACAGGGACACCAGGGTGATACAGTTATATACACACCACGCAGTCTGATCTCCTAAACACAGGGACACCAGGGTGATACAGTTATATACACACCACACAGTCTGATCTCCTAAACACAGGGACACCAGGGTGATACACTTATATACACACCGCACAGTCTGATCTCCTAAACACAGGGACACCAGGGTGATACGCTTATATACACACACCGCACAGTCTGATCTCCTAAACACAGGGACACCAGGGTGATACGCTTATATACACACAGCACAGTCTGATCTCCTAAACACAGGGACACCAGGGCGATACACTTCTATACACACCACACAGTCTGATCTCCTAAACACAGGGACACCAGGGTGATACACTTCTATACACACCACACAGCCTGATCTCCTAAACACAGGGACACCAGGGTGATACACTTATATACACACCGCACAGTCTGGTCTCCTAAGCGCAGGGACACCAGGGCGATACACTTATATACACACCACACAGTCTGATCTCCTAAACGCAGGGACACCAGGGCGATACACTTATATACACACCACACAGTCTGATCTCCTGCAGGGCGATACACTTATATACACACCGCACAGTCTGATCTCCTAAACACAGGGACACCGGGGCGATACATAGTTACATAGTTACATAGTTACATAGTAATTTAGGTTGAAAAAAGACTTGCGTCCATCCAGTTCAACCCTTTTCCTATTCCTGTTTACCATCGCTGACCCAAAAGAAGGCATCTGACTCCAAATGGCAATCAGACTTCTCCCTGGATCAACAAGCCCTAACTAAATATTAATCCCAATACTAACGTGCATAGCCCTCTATATTATGCTCTTTTAAATAAGTATCCAGGCCCCTTTTAAAGGCATCTAATGTATTTGATAGCACCACCTCCTCCGGAAGTGCATTCCATACCTTTATTGTCCTTACTGTAAAGAAACCCTTCCGCTGTTGTAGATTAAATCTCCTTTCCTCAAGTCTAAGCGGGTGGCCCCTTGTCCTGTGTACTGTTCTGTTAATGAACAGGTCATTTGAAAGCCCTTTATATGGGCCTTGAACATATTTATATAGTGTTATCATATCCCCTCTAAGACGCCGTTTCTCTAGTGTGTACAAGTTTAACTTTTCTAGCCTCTCTTCATAACTAAAACATTCCATTCCCCTTACTAGTTTTGTAGCCCTCCTCTGCACTCTCTCTAGTTCCATAATGTCCTTCTTCAGAAAGGGCGCCCAGAATTGAACAGCATATTCTAGGTGGGGTCTTACCATGGACCTGTAAAGAGGCATAATTATATCTTCCTCCCTTGAGTCAATACCCCTTTTAATACATGCCAATATCTTATTGGCCTTTGCCGCTGCCAGCTGGCACTGCATGCTACTGCTAAGTCTATTGTCTACCATTACTCCTAAATCCTTTTCATTAGTAGATTTCCCCAGAGAAACGCCATTTAAACTATATGTTGCATTTTTATTATTATACCCAAAATGCATAACTTTACACTTGTCTATATTGAATCTCATTTGCCATTTGCCTACCCAGTTACTCAATTTGTCCAAGTCCTCTTGTAATGAAGACACATCCAGTTCAGACTTTATTACCTTACTTAATTTTGTGTCATCGGCAAACACTGATACATGGCTTCCTATGCCCTCTGGGAGGTCATTAATAAACAAATTAAAAAGAAGAGGACCCAGGACAGATCCCTGAGGCACTCCACTTATCACGTTTATCCAACTGGAGAACTTGCCATTTACTACCACTCTTTGCATTCTATCTTTCAGCCAATTTCCAATCCACTCACAAACATTTTGCCCTAGTCCTATTTCATTCAATTACACTTATATACACACCACACAGTCTGATCTCCTAAACGCAGGGACACCAGGGCGATACACTTATATACACACCACACAGTCTGATCTCCTAAACGCAGAGACACCGGGGCGATACACTTCTATACACACCACACAGTCTGATCTTCTAAACGCAGGGACACCAGGGTGATACACTTCTATACACACCACACAGTCTGATCTCCTAAACGCAGGGACACCAGGGTGATACACTTCTATACACACCACACAGTCTGATCTCCTAAACGCAGGGACACCAGGGTGATACACTTATATACACACCACACAGTCTGATCTCATAAACACAGGGACACCAGGGTGATACACTTATATACACACCACACAGTCTGATCTTCTAAACACAGGGACACCAGGGTGATACACTTATATACACACCACACAGTCTGATCTCCTAAACACAGGGACACCAGGGTGATACACTTATATACACACCACACAGTCTGATCTCATAAACACAGGGACACCAGGGTGATACACTTATATACACACCACACAGTCTGATCTCCTAAACGCAGGGACACCAGGGTGATACACTTATATACACACCACACAGTCTGATCTCATAAACACAGGGACACCAGGGTGATACACTTATATACACACCACACAGTCTGATCTCCTAAACACAGGGACACCAGGGTGATACACTTATATACATACCACACAGTCTGATCTCCTAAACACAGGGACACCAGGGTGATACACTTATATACACACCACACAGTCTGATCTCCTAAACACAGGGACACCAGGGTGATACACTTATATACACACCACACAGTCTGATCTTCTAAACACAGGGACACCAGGGTGATACACTTATATACACACCACACAGTCTGATCTCCTAAAAAGAGGGACATCAGGGTGGGAAAGAGGGACAGAGGGATTTAGGTCTAAAAGAGGGACTGTCCATCCTAAAGAGGGATACTTGGGAGGTATGAGAAAGGCTCCATCACCCAAACAGCCCTCCTGTGTTAGCCATTTGGGCTGATTTACTAAGAAAATGTGGGTCAATTGTGCTGCAAACCACCTGCATTGTACGGACAGAGAAAAAATCTTATAGATCTAAATGAAGCTTTTAACCTCTTAAAGGCTATAGAGATATCCAAGACAATACTTCCATA
Organism: Rhinophrynus dorsalis; assembly: GCA_037306005.1. Taxonomy (NCBI): domain Eukaryota; kingdom Metazoa; phylum Chordata; class Amphibia; order Anura; family Rhinophrynidae; genus Rhinophrynus; species Rhinophrynus dorsalis. Next base: position 18,453,394 of record CM074727.1, on the reverse strand, counting down.
CCTGGGAAGTCTTAGGGTTTGGCCCAGATCTCAGGGTAAAGGGTATTAGGGTATCTATTATATATTCAGATCCTGTTAATTGCTTATTTAGCCTCTAAATTGGTACGTGTTTTCCCATGAAGGCAGAGGGAGAAGTCCTACTTGTCCTGTGTGAGTTCATATATATATATATATATATATATATATATTTTATATATATATATATATATATATATATATATATATATATATATTTATTTATGTTGTTTAGTATATTAATGGTTCCTTGAGGACTGATTAGAGCCCTTCTCAATTACAACGATCAGGGACATATCGCAGAGAATCCATGTTATGGGAATGGTAAGGGTTAATATTTACAAGGTCTCAGGGTCAGCTCATTATGAAAGTTCCCAGGTATGATTACCTTGCAATGCAGTGGAGGCCTCTAGAATTTGAGGAGTTAAAAGTCTCATTTAAATCAATCAGAATTTGCAGTGGGAAGGACAGACTCCATATCTCATAGCTCCCTCCTGTCTGTGTCACCCTGCAGTGGGAGGGGCAGACTCCATATCTCGTAGCTCCCTCCTGTTTGTGTCACCCTGCAGTGGGAGGGGCAGACTCCATATCTCATAACTCCCTCCTGTCTGTGTCACCCTGCAGTGGGAGGGACAGACTCCTTCTCCCATTGCTTCCTCCTGTCTGTGTCACCCTGCAGTGGGAGGGACAGACTCCATGTCCCATAACTCCCTCCTGTCCGTGTCACCCTGCAGTGAGAGGGACAGACTCCATGTCCCATAGCTCCCTCCTGTCTGTGTCACCCTGCAGTGGGAGGGACAGACTCCATGTCCCATAGCTCCCTCCTGTCTGTGTCACCTGCAGTGGGAGGGACAGACTCCATATCTTATAACTCCCTCCTGTCTGTGTCACCCTGCAGTGGGAGGGACAGACTCCATATCTCATAGCTCCCTCCTGTCTGTTTCACCTGCAGTGGGAGGGACAGACTCCATATCTTATAACTCCCTCCTGTCTGTGTCACCCTGCAATGGGAGGGGCAGACTCCATATCTTATAACTCCCTCCTGTCTGTGTCACCCTGCAGTGGGACATACAGTATATTGTACTCTGTACCTACAGCGGGTAGTGAGGTTTTCTCTCTGGTTTCAGTGCCGGGTACAGGAGAGTCCCGCGGCACTCTGCGCCGGATGAATGACATACTGGAGACCCTGGTGAGGAGGATGGACATGTTGGCCCATTTGGAAAATATTAGCGAGTATCGCCGGAACGAGGAGAGCGGACATTTCTCTTTGGACAGGTCTGTCAGTCTTAGAGTGTCTTTAGAATTGTGAAGCAATGCATTGAATATGTCTCTAGCATAGAAATGGTTTACCCTTTGAGTGCCAGAAGGGAACAGAACGCATTTCTCTGCAATGCTTTGTGTACCCCTCTGGCACTCAGTGGGTTAAGCAATACTTGTTACAGCCACATCTCATCATGGCTGCTCCCACCTACCCAAAGTGCCGCCAAACCCAAGTATTTGTAGTGCCAAGGCAGTGCCGGGGTACTTGACGCTCTCGGCGAACTTTCAGACTCGCGCATATTCCCCTCTGAGAACCCCTGCTACAACCTACACTCTATTAACCCCTTGAATACCTAGGTGAACAATCAGTATGGTATCCCACCCCCCAATAACAACTGTTACAACCTTTACCACTCATAACCCCTTTAATGATAGAAGGATGACTATGCGTTGCTCTAAAATGCACTGGAAACCCTCTGGCACTCAAGGGTTAAAAAACTTATGGAATTCAATTATTGTGTTTTGTTTCCCTTATTAAAAAAAACCCAAATCTATAGTTTTTATGATATGTAAAAATGAAATGAAAATAATGTAAATATATTTTAATGTAACCCTTTGAGTGCCAGAGAGGTACACAATGCGTTGTGTAGCCCTCTGGCACTCAAAGGGTTCAAATTAAGAATATATTGGGAAACGGAGCAAATGGCTTGGGTCTCTGCTCCCTGGAGAAATGTCCCTACTGCCGCAATGAGTTGCAGTCCTGTCTAGCAATCAAGGGGTTAAAATCAATGAGTCTAAAGTATACAGAAAACCTTGAGCAATTCTGGAGCAAACCCACTGCACCCTTGGGGACAAATGAACATTGCATGATTTTGTATTGAGTTAAATTGGGCTTTTAACCCATCAAATGCCACAGAAGACCCCAACGCATGGATAAAATCTCAACATGCTAGAAGGCACTGATGTTGTACAATGAACACTCTTATAAATTATTTACTTTACTGATGTCCTTTATCATGATCAGAACTAGCACTGTATTCAGCACTTGACTCTTATGTACTCTGTATGTCTCCCATTACCACTTTAGATTGTAAGCTTTCGGGCAGGGACCCCCCACCCAGTGTTTCACTCTACAAAGCACCTGTAACCCTGTATTGTTTAAACCCTTAAATTGTAAAGAGCTGCGTACACTTGTGGTGCTATATAAACGTATTCATTCATTTAACGCATTATTTTGCAATGCGTTGCAGACCACTTTTCCAATTAATGGGTTAAAAGCCCAGTTTAAAGGAGCAGTAAACTTTTTTTTATGAAACCACATATTTTACAGAGCATTTCCTGCTGAATAAAACAAGGTCACTCCCATATCTGTCAGATGTTTTATTCAAAAATTATATCAGTTCAAATAATCAGGAAGTGAATTTACTGTGTTTACTTCCTGATAGTTCTAACTGACAGGAAGTGACAGGCAGTTTCTATCACATTCTATGGAGAACTGTATGTCTCTGACTTTTCTGACTTTCCTCTCCATTAGAATCTAACAGGAAATCTAATTATAATTTGACCACTAGAGGCCACTGCTAATGTAAAAAAACATGGGTCTAAACTGTAATAACTCTGGAAATATAAATCTCTCGGCAGTGGGAGTACCCTTATTTTACTCAATAGGCAGGGCTGGATTTACATCTCAGGAGCCTGTAGGCACAGAAATTTGAAGTGCCCCCACCCCCCGTGGACCATCTGCACTGGACTCCTCCACAATGCTCCTAATCTCCACGTTGCCCCCATCATCTCCATATTGTCCTCACATTGCCCCCCTTCATCTCCATATTGCCCTCACAATGCCCCCCATCAGTTCCATATTGCTCCATCAGCTCCACATTTCCCCCATCAGCTCCATATTGCCCTCACAATGCCCCCATCAGCTCCACATTGCCCTCATATTGCCCCCATCAGCTCCATATTGCCCTCACAATGCCCTCCATCAGCTCCATATTGCCCTCACAATGCTCCCCATCAGCTCCATATTGCCCCATAAACTCCACATTACCCCCCTTCTGCTCCATATTGCCCTCACAATGCCCCCCACCAGCTCCATATTGCCCCATCAGCTCCAAATTGCCCTCACAATGCCCCCCATCAGCTCCATATTGCCCCCATCAGCTCAACATTGCCCTCACAATGCCCCCCATCAGCTCCACATTACCCCCCACCCCATCAGCTCCAACTTGCCCCCACCATCTCCACATTGCCCTCCATCGGCTCCAACTTGCCCCCATTGGCTCCAACTTGCCCACCATTGGCTCCACATTGACCTCTATCGGCTCCAACTTGCCCCCCATTGGCTCCAATTTGCCCCCCATTGGCTCCACATTGCCCTCTATCGGCTCCAAATTGCCCCCCATTAGCTCCACATTGCCCTCACATTGCCTCCCCCATTGTACATTTCCTACCTCCGTGGTAGGAGATCTGTATGTGCCTCCTTTGGCACAGTCTTGCACCTGATGGAGCTCCCGCACGGTCTCCTATTCAGGAATGCAGAGCGCTGGGAGATGATGTCATCTCCCAGCGCTCTCTATTCCTACAGTGCCGACGAGCGAGCTCCATCAGGTACAAGATTGGGGGGGGGGGGCAATGTGAGTGGGTGCCGTCGGCGCAGCCAGCGAGGGGGCTAGTTTTTTTTTTTTTTTTAAAGAATATTTGAAAAAAAAAAAAAAAATCCAAATGGCAGGCGCCCCTCATTGGCGTGCGCCTGTAGGCAGGTGCCTACTTTGCCTAATGGCAAATCCGGCCCTGTCAATAGGAAAATCTCTACAATATATATTTTTTCATAAAAAAAAGTTTACTGCTTCTTTAAATCACTGACTATTTATGTGTCCCCTTTGGTGCACAGTTGGCTTGCCTCAGAATTGCTCACTTTTGTTTTGTGTATGTGGCCCTAAATGTAGTTTCACATAACTAGCCGAGATAGCCTAAGTACTTGTGAAGCAGCAAGGCATTCTGGGAGTTGTAGTTTTGAGGTCACTGCGATGTTTTATGGTCCTAGTTGCAGTCACATGAATGTTTCCCTGTGCAGTTTGCAGACGGTAGGTCTGATGGAGAAGATCCAGGCCATCGCCCAAAATGTGTCCGACATCGCAGTCAAAGTAGATCAGATTCTGCGTAACAGCCTCCTGAGGGCTAAAGGTGAGCAGGGCAAGCAGGTTGACTTAATCCTAAATGGCCTTCCAGATGTTGTTGGACTACAACTCCCCTCAACATCTACTGTGCTGTAAAAACAAACAAGTGATTTAGGAATAAGTGTCTTTTAAGCCTTTCAAAACCAAAGGGGTATGCATTGCTTTCAAATGCTTTTGCATTCCCCTCTGTATCGGAAAGGGTTACAGTGATAGTATTGCCATATATTAATAAGCATTACTTTTGTTGGCATTCAAAAATAAAACTTAACCCCTTAAGGGCCATTGCTGTGCCAGGACCGTCACGGTAAGGTGACCACATATCCCTTTAAATCAGGGACACTTATAAAATACACACATTGTAGGGTTGCTTTGATTCCTGTGCTGTCTTGCAATGTGTATATTTTATAAGTGTCTCTGATTTAAAGGGATATGTGGTCACCTTACGTCACTGCAGTCCGGCACTTAAGGACCAATGACGGTCCTGGCACGGCATGGAGTTCAGGGCACCTGGCACGGCTGCACGCCACTCCGGAAGCCCTGAACCGGAAGCATTAATTTACAAAAAAATTTGCCATGGTCCGCAAGTGCCAGCCGCACATGCGCGCACCGGTCCTTAAGGGGTTACTGCTCTTAGTCCCATCTCTCAAACCTTTATGGTTTGATAGGTATTCGGACCAAAGTTCTCCCCTTTCCCTGATGTCAGCGCTCTAGCTGACTGCAGGGGAATCTGATCCTGGGACCGTCGGAGGCTCTTCAGCAGAGCCAAGATTGCGTTATTGAACAAGAAATCCTTCACTGGAACAGTCTACAAAGTGTGCTTGGTTTGCAAGCACACTTTGTAGACCATTCCAGTGAAGGATTTCTTGTTCAATAATGTGATCTCGGCTCTGCTGAAGAGCCTCCGCTTGCCCATGGACCGGATTCCCCTGCAGTCAGCTAGAGCGCTGACATCAGGGAAAGGGGAGAACTTTGGTCCGAATACCTATCAAACCATAAAGGTTTGAGAGACGGGACTGGGGGCATTAAGTTTTATTTTTGAATGCCAACAAAAGTAATGCTTATAAATATATGGCAATACTATCCCTTTAAGGGAGTAATTTAAAATATATTTGTTATAGGGCTATTTCCTGATAAGAAAAATCCCTGCTGGGAGATCTATTTATTCAGCTCATCAAATACGTGCTGCAAGCCAGTACAAACAACTGGCTGAGATAATATTAACTCAAACAGCTGAGCAAAAAACAAGGGGTCGTCCAGTAAGACTAGAGAAAAGCCACTTTTGATTGAAACAAAGGTAAGGACTTTTTACAGGAAGAGTAGTAAGGTTCTGTAATTATTTGCTGATATTGTTGATGCTTTCAAAAACATATTGGATACCTTTTTAGCGCAGAAGAATATTAGGAATTATGACAGCTGGTTTCAATGCAGATAGGATGTTAATCCAGGGAAATATCTGACTGCCTTTTGGAGTTGGGAAGGATTTTTTTATTATTCACTTGGATTCACTTGGGGCTTAAAGTGGAACTGTCACCTTGTTAGAAATAAGGAAGTTAGAAAGTGTCTTCAAACATTAATTTATGAAACTTTATTTTATTTATTTAGAAAATGTTTCAACAGGAAGAATGCATTGATATTTCTCTAATTTCTAAGTATGTTAGCTTTATATATTTGCCTGTTATGCAACTGGGCTGATCGACAGGATGTGGCAGTTGGTAATGTAGAGCAGTGTGAAATGTTAGTATTTGACTTTCCAGTGTGTTCAGACATCTGTAGCATACAAGGACTTAAAGTTCCATTAAAAGGATAGTAATACTTAATATGTAAAAAAAACATTTATTGTAGTGTTTATACCCCTAAGTAAAACAAGGTTACTCCCACTGCTGAAAGATGTTTTAGTCAAACGTTATTACAGCTCAAACATGAATTTTTTTAGGTGCAATATCACAGTGGCGCTGTTGCTACACCATCCTATGGAAATTTATGGTCGACTGACTGGAGCTGTCCATAGGATGGTGTAGCAACAGCGCCACTGTACAATTTCAGGCCACTGTGATATTGCACCTAAAAAATTAAAGTATGAAGTGTTATAACTTTTGAATAAAATACATTTCAGCAGTGGGAGTACCCTTGTTTTACTCAGGGGGATAAACACTGCAATATAATTAGTTTAACATTTTTTACTATCCCTTTAACATCAATGGTGACTTTTGGAGACTTGTGTGTTCCCTGTGGTACTGTTGCTTGCCTCAGGATTGTATGATTTGTGTATATTGTGTAGCATGTATCAGTGGAAATTTGTGGAAATTAAATTTCCCCCCATGGTGTTATTGGTTTGCTCTAGAATTAATCTACATTTTGTCAGTATATCTTTCTCATATCTCTTATCTCCATATTCAGTCTCAGAAGGCCAGAGAGACCTATGTGACATCCCACGGGACCCTCGCTTTCCCGACTGCTCTGGAAAAGTCGAGGTATGTGCGGCATCCGTTAGGGATAATGGGAACCTGAGCTTGATATCAATGAAAGGCATGAGGAACAAGGGGGTTGAAATAACAGTTGGGATTGGGATGGCAACAGGTCAGCCATACGTGGGTGGTAAAAGTCTCTGAGGATATGGGTTTCCCCGTGAACCAGCTTGTAGAGCTCTTTTAATAACCTCCGAAGCCCCTTGCAATATTTTAAATTGTACATGTTAAAAATTGTAGGAACGTGACCATATTGGTGTATTGTGCAAACAGGGCAGACCAAGGCTGGATTTACATTCCAGGCTCCCCTAGGCAAGGCACTCTGGGCACCCTTAGCTCCGCCCATGGCCACACCCCACTCCTCACATGATCACGCCACCAGTCTCATCCATTGTTTCCTGGCACAGAATATACCTTTTGCTTACAACAAGCAAGGACATACAAGCTTTACCGCCTTGGTTTCTAGCGAGATCTCCAACACATTGCTTAGCAATGCGTTGGAGATCTCACTAGCATCCAAGGGGTTAAATAACTGCATGTAAAAGGATGTATAAGCTACTGCATGGATACGGAGATTGCTAAGGCCCCACCCAGAATTCAGAATGTGGGTGTGGCCAGCACAGCTGAGGCGCCCCTCAATATTTGGAGCTCTAGGAAGGTGCCTAATCTGCCTATTGGGAAATCCGGCCCTGGGGCAGACTCACTCCCCCATGACTATTTAATGAAATAGCTTCCTTTTGGAGACCACAGGGACCTGTTGGCAACCCCATGTGAGGCCCCCAGAAACAGGGGGCCGCTGGTGAATGCCCCTTTAGCCGTTGAGTGCAAGAGGGGCACACAGCGCATTGCTCCACAATGCATTGCGCCCCCCTCTGGCACTCAAAGGCTTATCACCCATACTTTAAAACTTCTCTGCCAGTTTGTATTGTTTTAGAGCAGTTGGTTTGTCCTGAAGTCAAACGCTGAGAAACACTCATCCCGATTAAAACAAACAAAATCCCAGTGAAGATGCAAAGCCAGCACGTGGCTGTATATTAAATCTTGACAATAAATCTCTGGACAAGAGAAGCAGCCAACCCCAGACGTACGTTTCGGCCTTGTTGGGCCTCGTCAGTGAAGTGCAGCTGATCTCTCTAAGCACTGTGACCAAGGGGTCCAACGCTGTATTATTCTATTATCCTTGGGGTGACTAATCCCAAGGATAATTTGCATATGCATATTGGGAGTCAGAGACCCTCCACTAGGAACGAGCCTGCAATACAAATCTCAGGCTTTCTAGGAGTGGTGTTCTACCCAGGGTGCAGTCTGTTGTAGCCCACTAGTGTCTTTCTCTGGAAGGAACTATCCTAAGGCATTTTATACTGGTCCTGTCAACACAGCAGTCCAGCCACGAAATGCCAGGAAACTCCTCTCTGACCAGGAGAAACAGCCAACCCCAGACATACGTTGCGGCCTTGTTGGGCCTCGTCAGTGAGGGGCAGCTGATCTCTCTAAGCACTGTGAGCAAGGACTTCACAGGAATCATTTCAGCCCTACGGTGTGTGTTTAGTAAGTGCCCCCGATTTAAAGGGATATGTGCTCACCTTAGATATCAGTCCTTTATGTTATGTTCGTTGGGTTGAGGAAAGAACCTCTCAATTCTTTAACCCTTTAAGGACCAGAGGGGTTACAATGTCTTGCAGTCCTTAAGGAGTTAATGTAGAGTGCAGACTGCTGACCAGAAAGTGAAGGGTGCAAAGGAAAATAGGACCTAATTCACCAAGCTAAAGAAATGCAATTGTGGAGCAATCCAGTTGTACGTAAGGGGTTAATGACAATTCTCACTGATATAAATGAGGCTTTTAAGCTTTTAAATGCTAGAGAGATGGACAACCCATTGCTTCTCAGTGTGTTGGTGACCTTTCTAGCATTCAAGTGGTTAAAAAAATCAATTTATATTAAACAGCGTTTGCTGAATTTTCATCTCAAACCTACGGTGCAGCTGGTTTACTCCATCTTGATGAATTAGACCAATTGTTTCTCGCAAAATGCAGATGAATCCTTGTACCTTAAGTTTTATGAAGTTCTGCCATCATGTGGTTGGTATTCTTTGGTCATGACGTTTATGGACTTGGTTGCCATCTTGAGGTTGGCATCGGTTGCTTTCCCAGCTCACCTGTGTGTTCCGTTTCAGTGGATGCGATCTCGTTGGACCTCAGATCCCTGTTACTCTTTCTATGGGGTGGATGGCACCGAGTGCTCCTTCTTGGTCTATCTTAGTGAGGTGGAATGGTTCTGCCCTGTCCTCCCTTGGAGAAATCAATCTACCAGCCCCTTTTCCAAGAAAAATCCAAAAAAGCAGGTACTTGATAATGCTACTGTAACCCTCTTCCCATGTACCTCACTGAGGGGTATCAGACAGTCCCCAAATCAATGCAGAAAGCACCCCCCCAAGTAGTGTATATTGATTCTCAGTTTGGTCAGCTTAAGGGCAGTTGATTATTCTCTTCTCCCAGGCTGCTTTCAGGACAGAACTATCCTCCCTGCTGGACTTGATGGGAACTGGCAAGGAGTCTCTGATCTTTATGAAAAAGAGGTTGCGGAGGTTAGAGGCTCAGTGGTTGCTTGGAGCTCGGAGACTGGAGGCCAGAATTGAAGATACTGCAAATGAACAGAAACAGGTAGGACATTCTTTGTCTTTTGATTTAGTAGAAACCCATTTAGTTGTCTTCCAGTGGTGTCCGTAGAAAATTTTCCGGTGTAAGGGGGGGCAAACCCATACTATGACCCCCAGGCCGGCCCATACAGCCCCTTTGTTTATATGGAGTGGGTAATTGTTGTCTTCCATGTTGTCTTCCTCTGTTTATTTCTTTATTGTTAACTAGTGTAAAAGCCCGTGTGCATGGGCCTTGGAGCAGTGAGATAACGGCAGTACGCAGAGCGGGACCGGCCTCTTAATCCTTTGAGTGCCAGAGGGGTACGCAATGCATTGCAAAGCAATGCGTTATGTACCCCTCTGGCACTCAAAGGGTTAAAGGGGAACTACCACCCCGCAAAAACTTCATCCTAATTAAGTCATCTGGCGACTAGCGCTACTAAGCAGCCGGCCGGCTCCAAAAGGGACTGACAGCGCAGGCGCACGGACGTCACTATGGCAAGATGTCAGTGCTTCCTGCTACTGTCAGCCTCCGAAAAAGTAGAAAATCTTTTAAACCAGGTAGTATTTCTGGTGACTAGCGCTACTAAGCAGCTAGTCGCCAGATGAAGACTTAATTAGGATGAAGTTTTTGCGGGGTAGTAGTTCCCCTTTAATATTACCCAGACCTGCTCTGTGTACTGCCATTACCACACTGCTCCATGCAATTGCGCCGCCTCACTCACGCGATGCAATCATGAACAGTAGAGACTGGCCGAACGCGGGCAGTCTCTGCTGCACATGACTGCATCGTGACAAACTTTCTGGCCTTTTATTACATAGGATATTGTCTGAACATTTGACTTTCTTTCCCTTCTCCATTGCTGGGTCCACCCACCCATCCATCCATCCATCCATCCAATCCATCCCCTATCTCAGCCTTTTTTCACCATCTCTCTCTTTCTCTCTCATCCTCTTCTCTCTCACCAGATCCTGGTTCACATTGGCTTCCTAACGGAGGAGTCGGGTGATGTGTTCAGCCCACGTGTGCTGAAGGGCGGGCCCTTGGGTGAGATGGTTCAATGGGCAGATATCCTAGCAGCCCTCTACATCTTGGGTCACAGCCTGAAAATAACAGTGTCTGTCAAAGAGCTTCAGAGGTTAGAGCAATGACCGATCGGTCCATTGGCCAGTCTGTATGAGGACCCAGACAGTAGGCATGGTGACCTGGGGAACTTCCTCCATTCCACTCAAAGCAGTGCAATAGCAGTGCAATTCTGGAGTAAACCATTTGCACCATATGGAATAAAACAATTCCCAAATACTCAATGATTTAAACAGAGTCTTTAGCCACTTGAATGCTAGAGGTCAACACAATTCAATGCAGTGAGGTGAAAACCTCTTTAGCATTCAAGGGGCTAAAAACACTTAAATCAATTTGACGTTTGATTTGTTCCCTAAGGTGCATTTGGTTAACTCTGGAATTGCACCACTATGCTTAGTACATCAGTCTCAGTGACATTCATAGCAGGGATGTGTGACCCTCAGAGCTTGTCCACCCTTTGCCTGGTTACACAAACAGCAGTGATGACTGACCCACAAAGCTTGTCTACACTTTTCCTGGTAACACAGAGAGCAGGGATGTGTGACCCACAGAGCTTGTCCACCCTTTGCCTGGTTACACAAACAGCAGGGTTGATTGACCCACAGAGCTTGTTCATCCATTGCCTGGTTACACAAACAGCAGGGATGATCGACCCACAGAGCTTGTCTACATTTTTCCTGGTAACACAGAGAGCAGGGATGTGTGACCCACAGAGCTTGTCCACCCTTTGCCTGGTAACACAGATAGCAGGGTTGTGTGACCCACAGAGCTTGTCTACACCATGCCTGGTAATACAGACAGCAGGGATGTGTGACCCAGAGAGCTTTTCTACACTTTGCCTTTTAACACAGATAGCAGGGATGTGTCACCAACAAAGCCTGTCTACCCATTGCCTGGTAACACAGATAACAGGGTATGTCACCCACTGTGTTTGTCCCCAGTTCCCACGACAGAGTTGAAGGCATGCCTTTTTGTTTAGGAGGCCAAAAAAACAAACAAATAAACCAAAAAAAGCTGTAGGTGCAGTTTTTACCTCCACTTTCTTCTTGGTGTAATACAAGTATATCATACAATAGTTACTTAAATTATTAACAGTCTGGTTACAGCTTAGAGCAGGGTTGGACAACTAGCAGGACTTCATCTGTTGTTGGACTAAAACTCCCATCTTCGGCCGTCAGTGGATGATGGCATGTATAGTCCAACAACATCCAAACACTGCAGGCTGCCCATCCCTGGATAAGAGGGAACAGTGGCTCTGTGTGAGTCAGCTTGGTCAGGACAGTCTAAAGAACCGCAGAGGGCCCTGTGGAATTTTGAGTGGAAGCAATACACAGGAGAGTCCAGCTCTGCCGTAATTCTGATCCAAATAAGGTGACAGTAAAAAAAATCATGCCTAGCCTCATAATACAACAAGGCTTTAAAGGGATAGTAATGTTTCATAATAAAAGCAGCTCTAATTAATCATCATAGTATTTGGACTTTGGAGAGTGTTATTTCAGTTCTGTCAGAGTTGTAGTTCAAGAGTAATTCAATGACAAAGTATCACCCTCCTGCCCCTTTTACTGATGTAACACTGCTCAGCCAGAGCAGAAGGGAGGTGCCCAGGTAGACTGCAGAGAGGGACAATCTTCAATTAAGATAAGGGAAAAACCTGAAAAACTTGTCAAGGGGGGCATGGCATTCATTGTTCTCATAGGAAGAAGATTTTCCCCTGCTGTTATCTGTCTGGTCTATGGACTGCATTCCACATCTGAGAAGAGATGGCTTACACTAGGTAAAAGGGGCAGGAGGGGAAACTTTGCTTGTGAATATCTCTCAAACCATAAAGGTTTGAGAGATAAGACTTATATCGTTCTTCATGTTTTTTCAATGCCTACAAAATAAAATAAAGATAAAAGGAAGTATTACTATCCCTTTAACCTCTTGACCACCAGAGATCTTAGTACACATGCTTCAAACTGATTGTGATTCCGTTGTAACACCCCATCTTGTGTATGGCAGTTATTTAGGTGTCCCTCCTGGGAGAGGTAATTGTCCCTTGACGGAACCTTTGCCCTTCGACCTCATCTACACGGACTATCATGGCATGCAGCAGATGAAGCAGCACATGGGACTGTCCTTCAGGAAGTATAGGTAGGTGTTTGACCTTGCACTCATGTTATAGACTGCAAACTAAGACCACAGACATCTTTCTGAAATGGTCATTTCTCCAACCATTTTGCCCGTATGGTGGAATTGGCTTGAATATGCATAAACCCATAGATTCCCTTCCTTCCTCCACCATACTGTAACCTGTATGTATGCCCTTCTGTTTCCCCATGTTCCCGCCTGGCGACGCCACAATGCTCCATTCTGCATTGAACACCGAACCTTTATTGAGCTGTTGTGTTTTTACAATGTCCTCAAAATGAACCTATTGTGAAAATACCCATTTATACATTTCATTGACTGCTATTTATTGGTTACACCACTGGGCTATATATAGATTTAGCTCATAATGAGACCATTTATATATGGCTGCGGCAGTATTGACAGGCAGTAGCAAAAGCTGATTTTCAGCCAGGTCATGTCAGGTCAGTGACCTGATATCTTTTAAAAGATGAACGCTGGTACTGTGTTAGCTGTATAAATAGAAGAGGCAATTATAGTCAAGTTGATACCTTTATTGGCTAACTAAGCAGATTTAGGATTCAAGCTTTCAAGGCCTCTTAGGTCTCTTCCTCAGAGTCATTTATCAATGACTCTTTACATCTTATGGCACTTTTTCCACCAAGAGGAAGGTGATCTGGTGCCTTTCTTTTTTAGAAAATGACCCCTGATTAACCCTTTGAGTGTCAGATGCGGCATCCGGTGCATTGCTTTTTGCAATGAGACTGAAATCCCTCTGGAACTCAGAGGGTTAATAGTATAGACAAGCAGTATCATAAGTTCCGGTGCTTAAAGGGGAACTTTCACCTCCGCATTATCATTGTTGTATCCCTTCCTTTGTGTCCCCTCTGTACATTGCGGTGTTTCTTTTTGCCTACAAATCTGTTTAAATGAAGAAAAAAGATACTTGAATTGTGTACCTGATGACGTTAGCAGTCGCACAGCCGCGCACCGTATGGTGCAGAAGACACTCCCACAGCCTCAGCTCCTTTCACTTGCCCCAGCATCCTCCGATGACGGGGGCTTTCTGTTAGTAAGCTGGAGAGAGATCTCATTGGCAGAGATCGATATCTAGCCAATGAGATCTCTCTCCAGCTTACTAACAGAACACCTCCGTCATCGGAGGATGCTGGGGCAAGTGAAAGGAGCTGAGGCTGTGGGAGTGTCTTCTGCACCATACGGTGCGCGGCTGTGCGGCTGCTAACGTCATAAGGTACAAAATTCAAGTATCTTTTTTCTTCATTTAAACAGATTTGTAGGCAAAAAAAAAGACCACACTGTACAGAGGGGACACAAAGGAAGGGATACAATAAGGATAATGAGGTGGTGAAAGTTCCCCTTTAACCCCTTAGTGACGGCCGCGTGCAGACGCGGCCGTCACTTAACGCCCGCATAACATTTTTTTTTTTTCTTTCAAAGGAATCCGGAGTCCCTGAACGGCGTGCAGCCGCGCAGGGATCCGGATTTCCTGGACGTACATGTACGTCCTCTGTCACTAAGTGACAGCCACAGAGGACGTACATGTACGTCCTTTGTCGCGAAGGGGTTAAAAGGGAACACTCCCCTCTTAAAAATTTTTTACCATAGATTCAGTTAATAAAGAAGTATTGGGAAAGCTGTTTTTTTTTTTTTCTAAATGCACGTCCTTTTAAAGATATTGCATCTCCAAGCTGCGCACTTCTGTATAATGCGGCACCCTGAATCTTCGGCACAGCTCTTGTTCTCCTCCCACCTCCCTCCCAGCAGCCCCAGGGGGTGCGTTCACGCTTTCCTTCGGTGGGGTGTGAATGGCTTCTATTGTTACACCAAGGTCCAGTTAGCATTAAATTTAAGTTGCAACGTCAGGATAATGCTAACCGAAGTTTGATGTAACAATAGAAGCTATTCACAGCACACGAAGGGAAGCATGAACGCGCTCCCTGGGGCTGCTGGGAGGGAGGTGGGAGGAGAATTAGGAAGAGAAGAACAGCTGTGCCAATGATTCAGCGTGCTGCATTATGCTGACCGGCACAGCTTGTACAGTACGTACATTTAGAAAAAAAACAACAGCTTTCCTAATACTACTTTATGAACTAAACCTACGGTAAAAAAAATTTTAGGAGGCGAATGTTCCCCTTTGAGCATCACAGGCGGGGTGTTTTTTTTCCATGACACTCAAAGGGTTAACCCCTTCGGTTGCTAGAAATGTCTCCAGTGCATTGCAGTCTCTGGGTCTCATCCGGAGAGTTCCCAGGTATAACAAAGGGTTACAATAAATCAGAATATTTACAATCCGCAATGAAAGACCATCACAAACAAAAGAAAATGGAGCAATACTGGGACAAACCATTTTCACCATCTGGAACAAATACAAATTCGCCAGATACCCATGGATTTAACCCTTTGAGTGCCCCTCTGGCATTCAAAGGTTTAAATGGGGCTTTTAACCAGCTGAATACTAGAAGACTCTCGCATGATATGTTGAAGACCTTTCAAGTATTCAAAGGGTTAAAAACCTAATTTATGTGAATGGGAATTAAAGGGATAGTAATACTTAATATGTAAAAAAAATATATATTGTAGGGTTTATCCCCTGAGTAAAACAAGGGTACTCCCACCGCTGAAGGGAGTTTTAGTCAAAGCTTATTACAGCTCAAACTTGACTTTTTTTAGGTTCAGTATCACAGTGACCTGAAATTGTACAGTGGCGCTGTTTCTACACCTGCAGTATCACAGTGGCCTGAAATTGTACAGTGGTGCTGTTTCTACACCTGCAGTATCACAGTGGCCTGAAATTGTACAGTGGTGCTGTTTCTACACCATACTATGGAGATTTATGGTCAACTGACCAGATTTGTTCATAGAATGGTGTAGAAACAGCGCCACTGTACAATTTCAGGCCACTGTGATACTGCATCTACAAAATACAAGTTTGAGCTGCAATAACTTTTGAATAAAAGACCTTTCAGAAGTGTTAGTACATTTTTTTTTATTCGGGATAAACCGTACAATATATATTTTTTTACATTTTAAAGGAGCAGTAAACTTTTTTCTATGAAAAAACTATATATTGTAGGGATTTTCCTATTGAGTAAAATAAGGGTACTACCACTGCCAAGAGATTCCTATTTCCAGAGTTATTACAGTTTAAACCCATGTTTTTCTACATTAGTAGTGCCCTCTAGTGGTCAAATTCTAATTAGTTTTTCCCGTTAGATTCTAATGGAGAGGAAAGTCAGTGATAGACAGTTCTCCATAGAATGTGATAGACACTGCTGAGTCACTTCCTGTCAGTTAGAACTATCAGGAAGTAAACACAGTAAATTCACTTCCTGTCAGTTAGAACTATCAGGAAGTAAACACAGTAAATTTTCTTCCTGATTATACATTTTGAATAGAACATCTGACAGCAGTGGGAGTGACCTTGTTTTATTTAGCAGGAAAATATCTATAAAATATATTTTCATTAAAAAAAATGTACTGCTCCTTTAAGTATTCTATCCCTTTAATATTTGTCCCTTGCAGTGCGAATGATTTGCCCTAGAATTTTATCACTCTGTCTTTAGACGTATTGCCCTAATGTCTTCATTATTATCAGAGATATTGTATTGGCTGTATTCATGATATATGCTTTTGTCACTTGTTTTATAGGTATAGTTTGAATTATCTCAATAAAAATGACATTTTATGCCTATATATATTACCGTCCAGGATTATGGATATCACAGAGTCAGCACAAGCGACTGAGCTTCTGATTCACGTTAAGCCATTTATACTTAAAGTGGTACTGTCTCATTGTAAAAAATGGGTGATTTCAAAAGAACTTTCTAAAACATCTATATTTCTTACCCAGTTTTTATTTCAAACAATAGTTGACGAGATATTTATCTTTCTTAACCTGTATTTGTCAGTAAGGCAAATGAGTTAGTACTTACTGGGAGGAAATGACAGTTGGGATGAGGAGTCATGTGCCAGTGCTTGCCAGGTTTGCTAACTGTTGAAAGATAAAGCTAAATATATCAAACTTCAGCCCTTAACACATTATTTTATAACTAGTTGAAGAGCCCGTTACACGGGCCACAGTGCCACTGCAAAGGAGCGTCAAGCTCTGTATCAGCCGCGGCGCAGGCAGTCTCTACTGCGCATGACTGCAGCACGTGCAGCAGTCTCTACTGCGCATGACTGCGTCGTTACACACATTTTAGCAAATTATTATATAGGATGATTGTTTGAAATAAAAATGGCTAACATAAATATAGGTAATATATATAATATAATAATATAATATAGGAAAGCGCTTTTAAATTCACCTATTAGTTAAAAGTTACAATTCTACTTTAAATCTATGTATCTAGAGCTCCCATGCTGATATGTCTAGAGGTGGAACTAGCAGTACTCGCATATTTCTGTTGGCTGCGCAGGTGGGTGTAACATCACAGCAGCCAACAGGAATCACTCTGCCTCTCTGGAGCTCAGAGAGCCCTATAGTGTCAGCCTCATTCCTATTGGCTGTGCTGGTGGGTGTAACATCACAGCAGCCAACAGGAATCACTATCTGCCTCTCTGGAGCTCAGAGCTCCCTATAGTGTCAGCCTCATTCCTATTGGCTGTGCAGGTGGGTGTAACATCACAGCAGCCAACAGGAATCACTATCTGCCTCTCTGGAGCTCAGAGCTCCCTATAGTGTCAGCCTCATTCCTATTGGCTGTGCAGGTGGGTGTAACATCACAGCAGCCAACAGGAATCACTATCTGCCTCTCTGGAGCTCAGAGCTCCCTATAGTGTCAGCCTCATTCCTATTGGCTGCACAAGTGGGTGTAACATCACAGCAGCCAACAGGAATCACTATCTGCCTCTCTGGAGCTCAGAGCTCCCTATAGTGTCAGCCTCATTCCTATTGGCTGTGCAGGTGGGTGTAACATCACAGCAGCCAACAGGAATCACTATCTGCCTCTCTGGAGCTCAGAGCGCCCTATAGTGTCAGCCTCATTCCTATTGGCTGTGCAGGTGGGTGTGACATAACCTCCATCACCAGCTTTCTGGAGGAGAAGCCAAGGGGGGGGGGGTGACCTCTGAGGGCTGTAGATTTATAATGCTGAGTCAGCCACAGGTGGGAACAACAGAGATTCAGAGATGTCTTTAACCCTTAAAGTGCCAGAGAGGTATCCAATGCAATGTTTCCTCTCTGGCACTCAGAAGTTTACATTGTGACCTCGAGAACTGGTGGGAGGTCCATTGTTTTATTGAATAAGGCTGCTTATGGAAGACCCTTCCTCTTTGTGTAACCTGCTCTTATACACCCACCATTATGTCTGCTTCTTCATCTAATATCCCATTGTGTTACTGTGTCCGGCAGTCTGCTGCCACCTGTAATTACCCCATTGCGTTAAGTAAAGTCTCCAGTCCAGACACACCCTTAGAGAGACTCCCACCATAAACGCCCCCTTTTCCTTTCTGCAGGTGCCGCCTGCGTGTCGTGGACACATTTGGGACAGAACCAGCATATAACCATGAAGAGTACGCCACTCTGCACGGCTACCGTACCAACTGGGGCTACTGGAACCTGCACCCCAAACAGTTCATGACCATGTTCCGTGAGTATCGGGGAGATATCTCGGGGAGGGCCATTGCTGGGAGACAGTCACACGGTAGATTAATACTTTGGCAGTAGAAGTTTGTGGGTCACTAAGGCCAAGGTTCCGCCATCTTTATGAACCATTCAGAGCCAATGGTCCCACTAATCCAGTGATGTGCAGCCTGCAGTCACCAGCTGTTGTTGGACTACAATTCCTATCATCCTTCCTAGTTATTCCTGTGCTTTTTGTGTGCTAATTCACACACTGTTGTCTTTTAGTACTCATCCCTGTTACCCAGCAGTCCACTCTATCCTTCCCTGTTATCTCTCCACTGTTCTGTACCAATCAGACATCTACCAATGTACCTCTATCCTTCCCTGTTATCACTACACTGTTCTGTACTAACCCACACACATCTATCACTGTACCTCTATCCTTCCCTGTTATCACTCCACTGTTCTGTACCAACCAGAAATCTACCACTGTACCTCTATCCTTCCCTGTTATCACTCCATTGTTCTGTACTAACCCACACACATCTATCACTGTACCTCTATCCTTCCCTGTTATCACTCCACTGTTCTGTACCAACCAGAAATCTACCACTGTACCTCTATCGTTCCCTGTTATCACTCCACTGTTCTGTACTATCCCACACACATCTACTACTGTACCTCTATCCTTCCCTGTTATCACTACACTGTTCTGTACTATCCCACACATCTATCACTGTACCTCTATCCTTCCCTGTTATCACTCCACTGTTCTGTACTATCCCACACACATCTACCAATGTACCTCTATCCTTCCCTGTTATCACTACACTGTTCTGTACCAACCAGACATCTACCAATGTACCTCTATCCTTCCCTGTTATCACTACACTGTTCTGCACTATCCCACACACATCTATCACTGTACCTCTATCCTTCCCTGTTATCACTACACTGTTCTGTACTATCCCACACATCTATCACTGTACCTCTGTCCTTCCCTGTTATCACTACACTGTTCTGTACTATCCCACACATCTATCACTGTACCTCTATCCTTCCCTGTTATCACTACACTGTTCTGTACTAACCCACACACATCTATCACTGTACCTCTATCCTTCCCTGTTATCACTACACTGTTCTGTACTATCCCACACATCTATCACTGTACCTCTATCCTTCCCTGTTATCACTACACTGTTCTGTACTATCCCACACACATCTATCACTGTACCTCTATCCTTCCCCGTTATCACTACACTGTTCTGTACTATCCCACACACATCTATCACTGTACCTCTATCCTTCCCTGTTATCACTCCACTGTTCTGTACTATCCCACACACATCTATCACTGTACCTCTATCCTTCCCTGTTATCACTCCACTGTTCTGTACTATCCCACACACATCTATCACTGTACCTCTATCCTTCCCTGTTATCACTACACTGTTCTGTACTATCCCACACACATCTATCACTGTTCTTCTATCCTTCCCTGTTATCACTACACTGTTCTGTACTAACCCTCTGCTATTCCTGCACTAAACCACACATATCTGTCACTGACCTTCTGTTGTTCCTTGTAATCCCACTTCTATTCCTGTATTAGCCCTCCACATACACCAGTCTCTGCACTTCAGTCCTTCCCTGATATTACTAAACGATTGCTTTACTACCCCAACACATCCTCTGCTATTCCTATACTATCCCCCACACATCTGTCACTGCACCTCCATCCTTCTCTTTTCCTCTACTATTCCTATACTATCCCCCACACATCTCTTTCTCATGTACTATCCTCCACACATTTCCAGTCTTTCCTACAATTCCTCTGCTATTCCTGTACTACCCCACCACACACATCTCTCACTGCACCTCCAGTCTTCCACGTAATCTTATCCTAATCCTGTTTTAAATCACACACATCTGTTATTTCCTGTAATCCCTCTACTATTCCTATATTAGCCCACACACCTCTGCCATTGCACTTCCATCCTTCTCTGCCATAACTCTGCTATTCCTGTTTCATCACACACATACACACACACACACGTGTCTCTCAATACCCCTCTATTTGGCCCTGTAGCTCACTCTGCTATCCCCCAGGTGATCCTGGTTATTGCATTTTTCCCTTGTCCTGCAGCCCATACCCCAGATAATTCCTTCATGGGCTTTGTGACAGACGAGCTTAATGAGACGGAGCGTCATCAGGTGGTGCTGAACAAGGTCAGGAATATGGCTGTGGTGTATGGGAAGGAGGCCGCCATGTGGAAGGTACCAGCCATACTCCTATCTGCCATCACCCATAGCTTTCCTGGAATTACCCATAACCCTCCTTAGCATCCCCTGTACCTAGGGTTGCCACCTTTTCTTCAAATAAATACCGGCCATGGCATTCCCTCCATGGATTTAACATTGGACAGAAGCCAATTTTTTACCGGCCTGCCTGTGGCAACCCTACCCGTACCCCTGTACATGTCATTCTTACCCAGGGGAGTTGCTAGGTTGCCACACGATCCTGGGCTTTAGTGCACTGTGCATACCAATTGCATCATTACTAACAGGGAGATTAGCTCCATTATATGCCTAAAGTTAGTAATAAGACCCAGATCTTTAAGCTTGGGACCTGGGGCTTTATCCCCCTCCACCAATACCTAGCAACACCCCTTCCTGGAATCACCCATTAATACAGATCATATTCTAGGTCTTCTTTTTCACCAGGCTGAGGAGAGGGCATTTTCTTTTACACTCCTCACTTCCTGTTTGATCTTAGTGCAGCCTTGCAACCAGGAAATGGGTGCCAAGCAAAATGGCTTCCCCCTGCCTACTGAAAACCAGCACATGCAATTTTGAATACCTTAATGTATTAAGAAATAGGAAATTTCACATTTATAGATAGAAATGTTAACATCATACTCTATATACTAAAAAGGCAGATATTTTACCCCATTTCGTGTTTCTTGAATCCATTCCCCTCTTTGTAAAGCATGTACACCTGGTCAGCGGGTTCTTTTTTTCACTTCTTTTACAATTCTGGGGCCTGATTTTCAGTCCAAAACATTTTCACGAAGGGCCACAATGAGAAAAGATCAGTGAATCGAGGACCAGACTATTTTAAGCAGTTTGTTGCTAGGATGATAATTCATCTTACATTTGGATACATAAATGTACTTACTAAGCATTCAATTTACTTACTAAGCATTAAATATTTAACAACAATCCAAACCATTTGAGAGGCTCTGAGCACAAACAAAAGCAATGTTGTCTGTTCTGTGGCTGGTCACCGCTCAAGAACATCACATTCTAGATTTCTCAAGAAGTGCCACAGGCCCCCCTCCACAATGCCCCCATCTCCTACCTGGAGCTCCCGCGTGGTCCTCTTAGTAATGCAAAGCGCTGGGAGATGATGTCATGATGATGTAATTTCCCAGCACTGTGCATTACTAGAGCGTCGGCGAGAGATTGCGGGCGCCAGGCGGAGGGGTCACAGGGGGAGGCCGGGCCTCTGGAGTGCACGGGCCCGGTCGCATGTACGACCCCTGCGACCCCTATAGTTACGCCACTGAGATTTCTGGTGCCAATACAGAGGAGGAATTTCCATGTCCATATTAGATTAATCCCACCCAAAAAGTTGGTCCAGTTCCAAAATGACTTGCAAGTCCCTTCTGCATGGGAACACCATCTAACCCCAGATGTATGTTTTGACCTTGTTTGGGCAGGATAACAGTCTGATAGGTATGTGAGAGTTTCACTTCTGTAATGGCACTAGAGAGCAAAAATGTGATGCTCTTGAGCGGTGACTAGCCGGAGAACAGACAACATTGCTTTTGTTCATCGTCAGAGCCTCTTGCGTCTTTGGCTTATTTAAAGGGATAGTAATGGTTAATTTTAAGTTGATTTAATATTGCAGACATTAAAAAAAGATTAACATCAATGTAAGTCTTATCTCTCAAACCTTTATGGTTTGAGAGATATAACTTGGTAAGGTTACCTTTTCCTGACTGTTTTACTCAAGTCTGCCATCTAGCTGACAGCTGCAGATTCCAGTCATTTGACCAGACAGAGGCTCTACAGCGGAGCTGAAATCACGCTATTTAGAAATAAATACCTCATTGAAACGGTCTACAAAGTATGCTTGCAAACCAGGCACACTTTGTAGACCGTTCCAAATGAAGTATTTGTCTTTAGATATCGTTATATCGGCGCTGCTGAAGAGCCACATCTGGTCGCACGAACAGCATCTGCTTCTGACAGCTTTACAGCTCGTCAAGCAGAAAGGGGAGGGACCAGAGAACTTTATTTTCCTATATCTCTCAAACCATAATGGTTTGAGAGATACGAATAAGTGCAAGTACTCTCTTTTAATTGTATCTACCATATAGTTAATACTTTTTTTCTGACATCGCTATCCCTTTAAGCATGAAATATCTGCCTGATTATATATATATAATGTAAGGACTATTATGTTTTTCAATGGATCAGATTTTTATTATCCTATATAATAATTTGCTAAAACGTGTGTAACGTCGCAGTCATGTGCAGTAGAGACTGCCCGCGCCGCGGCTGATACAGCGCTGGACGGTCGCGGGCAGTCTCTACTGCGCAAGACTGCCCCTCGACCGGCTGGCAGTGGCACTGTGGCCCGTGTAACGCGCTCTTCAACTAGTTATAAAATAATTGTATTAAGGGCTGAACTGTCCATGACTGAGGGCCACTTGGCCTTAGTTTGGACATCTCTACATTAGGCAGAGCAGGCACAGAGGTGCACCAGATGTGTGAATAGATGACCGGTTTCTTATGTTAATCATGTCTATTTCTCTCCCCGTCCCCCCCCCTCTCTCCCTGCCTCTATCTTCTTGGACTGTCTCCTAATGTCCTCTCACAGCTGCAGGTAGGAACTCATGTTTCTGCACTATCTCAACTGCTCACGCTCTTAACTGTCCCTAACTGTCCCTTGTACTGATGTATAGGAGCTGCAGGCTTTGCTAACTGCAATGTGGTTGCCAGGTTATGGGACATTTCAGAGAAATCTGCTTCCCCAATGAGGGATGTGAAAAGGAAGGGAGATATGAGCAGGGTCAAGGGTAAAGAGGGTGACAAAGGGATAGTAATGTTTCACAATAAAAGCAGCTCCAATTAATCATCATAGTATTTGGGCCATGGAGAGTGTTATTTCAATACTGTCAGAGTTGTAGTTCAAAACTAATTGAACGATAATGCATCCCCCTCCCATCCCTTTTACTGATGTAACACTGCTCATCTCAGAGCAGCAAGACTGTCCAGATGGATCGCAGAGAGGGACAATCTTCAGTGATCATAAGGAAAAACCTGTCAAGGAGGGCAGGGTGTTCCTTTTACTCACAGTAAGAAGAGTGTCCCTTGCTGTGATCTGTCCGGTCAAGAGACCAGATTCCACATCTGAGGTGAGCAGTATTACACTAGGTAAAAGGGGCGGGAGGAGGAAACTTTATCATTCAATTAGTCTTGAACTACAACTCTGACAGTATTGATATAACACTCTCCATGGCCCAAATAATATGAATATTAATTGGAGCTGCTTTTATTGTGAATCATTGCTATCCCTTTAAAGAGAGCTATACCAAAGGACTCTTAAAGGGGAGTCTTAAAGGGGAACTGTACCATAAGCCAGGGTGCTGTGTCACTTTGGGGACCTTTGAGGACCTGCTCAGTATGCCCCACCTTCCCTGCTTCAGTTTGAAACACTGCCAGCAACTGTCATGTCTACCTCCAAGGACATAACATCCAGCATTGATTGAAAATGTTATATTTAGAATTTAGGTAAAAGGGCAACATTCACAGGGGCTATTAGGATTTTTTGTCTGTAATAATATAAGCGAGTAGTTATTAATAGGAAGTGTTAGTTCCCCCTCTACAGTCCTGTTGTGTCCTTACATTAACCGTTTGAGTACCAAAGGGGTAAACAACCACTATGGAATTCAAGGGTTAAATAAGCAGAATTTTTAAAACATTTTTTCTTAAATCATAAATTGTAATAACTACTAAGTAAAATGTTACTTCCTGTGTTGGGAGATGCTTCATTTAAAACATATTAGAACTAATTTTATATTCATTAACCCTTTGGGTGCCAGGGTGGTGAGCAATGCATTACATACCCTCTGTCACTCAAAAGGTTAAACTACACTTCCTGTGGAAAGCCGTAGTCTATGACTCAGGTTCTCCATAGAACGCGTTACAAAGATGTGACGCTGTTGCTAACAGTTTGATTAAAAATATATGAGCTGTAATGTGTTTTGAAAGGAAAAACTCCCCCATCAGTGGGTTTTACTCAGCAAGAAAAGCCAAATAAAATGTTTTTTTTTCTTCTCTTTGTTGTTATTGAGGTCTCCATCTTGCAGATCTAGCTGGCACCCAAGGGATTAATATCACTGTCCTCTAGCTCCTCCGCTGGGAGTTTGTTCCATGTATCCACTACTTATTCACAGAGGATTCTCCTGTTCTTGTTTCAGGGAAAGGAGAAGTTCCTGGCAGTGCTACATAAGCACATGGAAGTCCATGGTACGGTTTATTTTGAGACGCAGCGGCCACCTGAGGTCCCAGCGTTTGTGAAGAACCACGGGTTGCTGCCCCAGCAAGATCTGCAGCAGTTGCTGAAGAAAGCGAAGGTGCTCCTGGGGGGGAGGGACATGTGAGCTAGTGGAACAGATGATAGGCTGGATTCCACCCAATCAGAATGACCCAGGAGGCTGGATATGGAGATGAGGGGAAGATATTTTGTGTTCCTCACATGGCAGTGATGACATGGGGGCTGGACATGGGGAATGATGAATGGAAAGAGTGTGGGGAAGAATGTTCAGGGCCATATGCACAAAGTCCAAAAATTAAAGGAATAGTGATCCTTTATTTTGACTTCATAAGTACATAATAAGTGTAGGCATATTACCTATTCATTTTAATTTTTTTTTTCATCTTCACCTATTTTTTTTTTTTTACATTTTTAACAGTGAGCTCTCTGGATATGTTTACAGAGAGATTTCTTTCAAAGAACATGAGAGCAAGTCTCGTGATACAATATAAAAAAACTACAAAATAAATAAGATACCACACAGAGTATTCAGTGCTGCAAGAAGAGTGTTACATTGTATTACATTACACAGAACATTCAGTGCTGCAAGAAGAGTGTTACATTGTTTTACATTACATATATAGCATTCAGTGCTGCAGGGAGAGATTAACATTGTATTACATCACACAGCGCATTCAGTGCTGCAGGGAAAGTGTAACATTGTATTACATCACACAGAGCATTCAGTGCTGCAGGGATAGTGTAACATGGTATTACATCACACAGAGCATTCAGTGCTGCAGGGAAAGTGTAACACTGTATTACATCACACAGAGCATTCAGTGCTGCAGGGAAAGTGTAACATTGTATTACATCACACAGAGCATTCAGTGCTGCAGGGATAGTGTAACATGGTATTACATCACACAGAGCATTCAGTGCTGCAGGGAAAGTGTAACATTGTATTACATCACACAGCGCATTCAGTGCTGCAGGGAAAGTGTAACATTGTATTACATCACACAGAGCATTCAGTGCTGTAGGCAGAGTGTAACATTGTATTACATCACACAGAGCATTCAGTGCTACAGGGAGAGTGTAATATTGTATTACATCACACAGAGCATTCAGTGCTGCACAGAGACTGTAATATTGTATTACATCACACAGATCATTCAGTGCTGCAGGGAAAGTGTAACATTGTATTACATCACACAGAGCATTCAGTGCTGCAGGGATAGTGTAACATTGTATTACATCACACAGATCATTTAGTGCTGCAAGGAAAGTGTAACATTGTATTACATCACACAGATCATTTAGTGCTGCAGGGAAAGTGTAACATTGTATTAGATCACACAGAGCATTCAGTGCTGCAGGGACAGTGTAACATTGTATTACATCACAGAGAGCATTCAGTGCTGCAGGGAAAGTGTAACATTGTATTACATCACACAGAGCATTCAGTGCTGCAGGGAAAGTGTAACATTGTATTACATCACACAGAGCATTCAGTGCTGCAGGGAGAGTGTAACATTGTATTACATCACACAGAGCATTCAGTGCTGCAGGGAAAGTGTAACATTGTATTAGATCACACAGAGCATTCAGTGCTGCAGGGAAAGTGTAACATTGTATTAGATCACACAGAGCATTCAGTGCTGCAGGGACAGTGTAACATTGTATTACATCACAGAGAGCATTCAGTGCTGCAGGGAAAGTGTAACATTGTATTACATCACACAGAGCATTCAGTGCTGCAGGGAAAGTGTAACATTGTATTACATCACAGAGAGCATTCAGTGCTGCAGGGAAAGTGTAACATTGCATTACATCATACAGAACATTCAGTGCTGCAGGGAGAGTGTAACATTGTATTACATCACACAGCGCATTCAGTGCTGCAGGGAAAGTGTAACATTGCATTACATCACACAGAGCATTCAGTGCTGCAGGAAGAGTGTAACATTGTATTACATCATACAGAGCATTCAGTGCTGCAGGGAAAGTGTAACATTGCATTACATCACACAGCGCATTCAGTGCTGCAGGGAAAGTGTAACATTGTATTACATCACACAGCGCATTCAGTGCTGCAGGGAAAGTGTAACACTGTATTACATCACACAGAGCATTCAGTGCTGCAGGGAGAGATTAACATTGTATTATATCACACAGAGCATTCAGTGCTGCAGGGAGAGATTAACATTGTATTATATCACACAGAGCATTCAGTGCTGCAGGGAAAGTGTAACATTGTATTAGATCACACAGAGCATTCAGTGCTGCAGGGAAAGTGTAACATTGTATTAGATCACACAGAGCATTCAGTGCTGCAGGGACAGTGTAACATTGTATTACATCACAGAGAGCATTCAGTGCTGCAGGGAAAGTGTAACATTGTATTACATCACACAGAGCATTCAGTGCTGCAGGGAAAGTGTAACATTGTATTACATCACACAGAGCATTCAGTGCTGCTGGAAGAGTGTAACATTGTATTACATCATACAGAACATTCAGTGCTGCAGGGAGAGTGTAACATTGTATTACATCACACAGCGCATTCAGTGCTGCAGGGAAAGTGTAACATTGCATTACATTACACAGAGCATTCAGTGCTGCAGGAAGAGTGTAACATTGTATTACATCATACAGAGCATTCAGTGCTGCAGGGAAAGTGTAACATTGCATTACATCACACAGCGCATTCAGTGCTGCAGGGAAAGTGTAACATTGTATTACATCACACAGGGCATTCAGTGCTGCAGGGAAAGTGTAACATTGTATTACATCACACAGAGCATTCAGTGCTGCAGGGAGAGTGTAACATTGTATTACATCACACAGAGCATTCAGTGCTGCAGGGAAAGTGTAACACTGTATTACATCACACAGCGCATTCAGTGCTGCAGGGAAAGTGTAACATTGCATTACATTACACAGAGCATTCAGTGCTGCAGGAAGAGTGTAACATTGTATTACATCACACAGAGCATTCAGTGCTGCAGGGAAAGTGTAACATTGCATTACATCACACAGCGCATTCAGTGCTGCAGGGAAAGTGTAACATTGTATTACATCACAGAGAGCATTCAGTGCTGCAGGGAGAGTGTAACATTGTATTACATCACACAGCGCATTCAGTGCTGCAGGGAAAGTGTAACATTGCATTACATCACACAGAGCATTCAGTGCTGCAGGAAGAGTGTAACATTGTATTACATCATACAGAGCATTCAGTGCTGCAGGGAAAGTGTAACATTGCATTACATCACACAGCGCATTCAGTGCTGCAGGGAAAGTGTAACATTGTATTACATCACCAAGAGCATTCAGTGCTGCAGGGAAAGTGTAACATTGTATTACATCACACAGAGCATTCAGTGCTGCAGGGAGAGTGTAACATTGTATTACATCACACAGAGCATTCAGTGCTGCAGGGAAAGTGTAACATTGTATTACATCACACAGCGCATTCAGTGCTGCAGGGAAAGTGTAACATTGCATTACATCACACAGAGCATTCAGTGCTGCAGGGAAAGTGTAACATTGTATTACATCACACAGAGCATTCAGTGCTGCAGGGAAAGTGTAACACTGTATTACATCACACAGAGCATTCAGTGCTGCAGGGAAAGTGTAACATTGTATTACATCACACAGAGCATTCAGTGCTGCAGGGATAGTGTAACATGGTATTACATCACACAGAGCATTCAGTGCTGCAGGGAAAGTGTAACATTGTATTACATCACACAGAGCATTCAGTGCTGCAGGGAGAGATTAACATTGTATTACATCACACAGAGCATTCAGTGCTGCAGGGAAAGTGTAACATTGTATTACATCACACAGAGCATTCAGTGCTGCAGGGAAAGTATACCACTGTATTACATCACACAGAGCATTCAGTGCTGCAGAAAGAGTGTAACATCGTATTACATCACACAGATCATTCAGTGTTGCAGGGAAAGTGTAACATTGTATTACATCACAAAGAGCATTCAGTGCTGCACAGAGACTGTAACATTGTATTACATCACACAGATCATTCAGTGCTGCACAGAGACTGTAACATTGTATTACATCACACAGAGCATTCAGTGCTGCAGGGAAAGTGTAACATTGTATTACATCACACAGAGCATTCAGTGCTGCAGGGAAAGTGTAACATTGTATTACATCACACAGAGCATTCAGTGCTGCACAGAGACTGTAATATTGTATTACATCACACAGATCATTCAGTGCTGCAGGGAAAGTGTAACATTGTATTACATCACACAGAGCATTCAGTGCTGCAGGGATAGTGTAACATTGTATTACATCACACAGATCATTTAGTGCTGCAAGGAAAGTGTAACATTGTATTACATCACACAGATCATTTAGTGCTGCAGGGAAAGTGTAACATTGTATTACATCACACAGAGCACTCAGTGCTGCAGGGAAAGTGTAACATTTGATACAAGTTGCTCACTGACAGGGAACATAAAAGCAGTTCTAGTGATTACAAAAGTTTCAGAAGCAGATAGAGGCCACTGTGGCTCAGTCACTACTGATGAGAATGGGTCTTCTGTTTTCACTGGGTCTGAATCCGCACCTCTGTCAGCCCCCTTGTTGATCAGGGCCTGGGGGTACCCAATCATCAGTGCACTAACAGGCAACATGAAGGAGTGAATGTTTATTCATAAAGAGCCATAATTGTACTCAGAGCTTTATATAGGGGTACACTCCCAGCCTCACAGTAAGGCACACTTTACTGGTATGCTGACGTCCTTACACTTGCTTTGTGTTCTTGCAGCTCTTCATTGGGTTTGGCTTCCCATACGAAGGTCCCGCCCCACTGGAAGCGATAGCCAATGGCTGTGTGTTCCTGCAGCCTCGTTTCAACCCTCCGCACAGCTCTCTGAACCATGAATTCTTCAGAGGGAAGCCCACCTCCAGAGAGGTAATTAAGCAGTGGTCTCAGTCTAAATTTACCCCCCCTGTCCAGACCTAGGAGAACTGCTGGGGCTGATACTACAATAGGGCAGTATGCACAGAACAAAAGGGGAGCAATTCTGGGACAAACCAACTGCACTATAGGGGAGAAAAAAAATCTCCCAATTTCCACTGATTTAAATGTTTGTTTGTTTTTTTAACCCTTTGAGTGCCAGAGGGGTGTGAAACACATTGCAAAGCAATGCGTTCTGTACCCCTCTGGCACTCTAAGGGTTAACTGCTCGAATGCCAGAGAGTTCTCCAGTGCATTGCTTGTAAATCAAACAGCATGAACTCCAGTTTGTGATGTTTGATTAACCCTTGGAGTGCCAGAGGGGTACGCAACGCATTGTTGTGTACCCCTCTGCCACTCAAAGGGTTAAAAAATTTTTTAAATATGTTGCACACCCCTCTGATCCTTAAAGGGTTAAGAGCTATTTGCTATGTATGTTACTGGTTAAAGATATAGCAACACATAATATGTAAAAAATATATATATTGTAGGGTTTATCTCCCTGAATAATACAAGGGAACGCCCACTGAGGTGTTGTATTCAAAAGTTATTGCAGCTGAAACATGAACTTTTTTAGGTGCAATATCTCAGTGGCCTGAAATTGTACAGTGGCGCTGTTGCTACACCATCCTATGGACAGCTCTGGTCAGTTGACCATAAATCTCCATAGGATGGTGTAGCAACAGCGCCACTGTACAGTTTCAGGCCACTGAGATATTGCACCTAAAAAAAATTTCAAGTTTGAGCTGCAATAACTTTTGAATAAAACACCTCTCAGCAGTGAGTATACCCTCGTTTTACTCACGAGGATGAACCCTACTATATATCTATAGATATATAAATATATATATACATATTAAGTGTTACTATCCCTTGAAGTGTTTTTTTTCTGTGCTTGGCACCAGTGAATTGGGCTGGAGGCAGGGTCACGGGAGCATTGGGAGAGTGGCCATTTGTTGGGATAGGTGGACCAAGTGGTACGTGCCTAGGGTCTTCTGAGTCATTCTGGCATTGCTTGTTGTCATTTATAACATGACGCAGAGCCCCCTATCTAACCCAATGGCTATTACAGGAGTCTGCCTAACCCAATGGCTATTATAGGAGTCTAGTTGAAGAGCCCGTTACACCGGCCACAGTGCCACTGCCAGCCGGTCGCGGGGCAGTCATGCACAGTAGAGACTGCCCATGCCGCGACTGATACAGTGCCAGTCGGTAACAGTGCAGTCATGCACAGTAGAGTCTGCCCGCGCCACGGCTGATACAGTGCCAGTTGGTAACAGTGCAGTCATGCAGTAGAGACTGCCAGCGCCACAGCTGATACAGTGCCAGATGGTTGCAGTGCAGTCATGCTCTGTAGAGACTGCCCACGCCACGACTGATACAGTGCCAGCCGGTCACACGGCAGTCATGCTTAGTAGAGGCTGCCCACTCTGTGGCTGATACAGTGCCAGCAGGTTGCTGTGCAGGCATGCACAGTAGAGACTGCCCACGCCGCGGTTGATACAGTGCCAGCAGGTTGCTGTGCAGTCATGCACAGTAGAGACTGCCCACGCCACGGCTGATACAGTGCCAGCCGGTCACAGGGCAGTCATGCACAGTAGAGGCTGCCCACTCCATGGCTGATACAGTGCCAGTCGGTCGCAGTGCAGTCGTGCTCAGTAGAGACTGCCCACACCGCGGCTCATACAGAGCTGGATGCTCCTTCGAAGCACTCTGCTCTGTATCAGCCTCGTCATGGGCAGTCTCTACTGCGCATGACTATATCGTTACAAACTTTCTAGAGAATTATTATATAGGATGTGTGACTGCAAGCAGATGCTTACAAGTTCTGTAGGAAGACCTGGCAAGGGCCCATGTGAATTATCCACAGTACAGTGATGTGTCCTTCAGCCTGCGGGGGAGCCTGGGGAGAGGGGGAGACTCATCAAATAACCAGCTGAGAAAAACACAATTACCAGCGTTAATTAGACAAGTCATCCAACTGCGTAGTGAGGAGATGTCAGCAATGTGTGGGGCTGCGTAATGAGCTGAGACAGAGGAACATAAAGTAGGATAGTAACCAGAGGAGGGGTTTACAGGGAGTGTGGGTGAGAGAGATTTTGAGCAGTTTATAGAAAAACAGCAAAAATAAAGATCATTTTGAGGTGCTAAGTGTATAACAGTGTTTCTCTGTGTAATAAGGTGACCACGTGTCCCGGATGCTTTATAACGTACTAGTGTAAAAGCCCGTGTACACGGGCCAAGGTCCGGGTAATGTTAACCCTTTGAGTGCCAGAGGAGTACGCAACGCATTGCTTTACAATGCGTTGCGTACCCCTATGGCACTCAAAGGGTTAAGAGGCAGCTGCGTCACTGCTCCACGCGATGCAGTCTTGCGTCGCCTCACTCACACGATGCAATCATGCGCAGTAGATACTCTACTGCACATGACTGCATCGTGACAAACATCCTATCAAATTATTATATAGGATAGTGGGTGGGGCTTAATCAGGTGGGCATGCCTGGGTGGTTGAAAGGAGGAGTTTGCCATGATATGGGTGGGAATGTAATCAGAATGGGGCGGGAGCAGGCTGAACAGACTGGAAAGTGGGTGGGTTATAGCTGAACTCACTTGGCATAAAGTGTCAGACTGTGCCAGCAAGAAATAAATATGAATGTATCCCAAACTACCTATATTATAAACAAATGGCTGGCACAACATATAGGCAGTTTTTACTCCTCTTTAAAATGAGCTAAATATTTCTTAAGGTGACAGGACCACTTTAAAGTGCTGGAAGAAAGTTAAAGGGATAGTAATACTTAATATGTAAAAAAAATATATATATTGTAGGGTTGATACTCCTGAGTAAAACAAGGATGCCCCTGCTGCTGAGAGGTGTTTTATTCAAAAGTTATTACAGCTCAAACTTGATTTTTTTAGGTGCAGTATCTCTTTGTCCTGAAATTGTACAGTAGCGCTGTTGCTACACCATTCTATGGGCAGCTCTGGTCAGTTGACCATAAACCTCCATAGGATGGTGTAGCAACAGCGCCACTGTACAATTTCAGGTCACTGTGATACTGCATCTAAAAAATTCAAATTTGAGCTTTAATAACTTTTGAACAAAACACCTTTCAGCAGTGTGAGTACCCTTGTTTTACACGGGGGATAAACTCTACAATATATTAAGTATTACTATCCCTTTAAATGCAGTGTAGCGTCCAAGTGATGAATTAATAGTTGCAAGTAAGAACACAAAAGGATACAATCTGTGTCAGGGTTGGTCAGTTTTATTTTATATCAAGCTGCTTGGTACTACAACTTGCATCATCCCCTACCAGCTTACGTCTGAGTGGGGATGATGGGAGCTGTAGTTTCAAACAGCTGGATGTCCAGAGATTCACCACTCCTGATCGAGATGTCATTGGTCTGACATTATACAGCAGTGAACTCAGAGTCTCTGTTATACCCCGCAGGTCTCCTCTCAGCACCCCTACATGGAGATGGCCATCGGGAGACCACACGTCTTAACTGTGGACTACAACAACACGCAGGAGTTTGAGGCCGCCATCAAGGCTATTATGAGGAGCAAGGTATGATGGGAACGGAGATAACCACATGGGATTGGTTAAGGGTATCCTATTGAAATGTCGCCATCTATTGGGCGACCATCACTATGGCTCGTTAAAAATGTCGCCGGTATCAAAAGTGCAACATCAGAATGTCGTTCTAATCAAAAGAGCAACATTCTGATGTCTCATGCTTAAAGGGATAGTAATATTTCATAATAAAAGCAGCTCTAATTAATCATCATAGTATTTGGACCTTGGCGAGTATTATTTTGATTCTGTCAGAGTTGTAGTTCAAGAGAAATCGAATGATAAAGTATCCCCCTCCTGCCCCTTTTACTGATGTAACACTGCTCAGCCAGATCAGAAGGGAGGTGCCCAGATAGACTGCA
This sequence comes from Rhinophrynus dorsalis, assembly GCA_037306005.1. Taxonomy (NCBI): domain Eukaryota; kingdom Metazoa; phylum Chordata; class Amphibia; order Anura; family Rhinophrynidae; genus Rhinophrynus; species Rhinophrynus dorsalis. Next base: position 18,419,570 of record CM074727.1, on the reverse strand, counting down.
GAGAGGGACAATTTTCAGTTAAGATAAGGGAAAAACCTGAAAAACTATTCAAGGGGGACAGGGCCTTCATTGTTCTCATAGGAAGAAGATTGTCCCCTGCTGTTCTCTGTCTGGTCTATGGACTGCATTCCACATCTGAAAAGAGATGGCTTACACTACGTAAAAGGGGCGGGAGGGGAAACTTTGCTTGTGAATATCTCTCAAACCATAAAGGTTTGAGAGATAAGACTTATATCGCACTTCATGGTTTTTTAATGCCTACAAAATAAAATAAAGATAAAATGAAGTATTACTATCCCTTTAAAGGTCGCCAAATAGAATGAATGAGATATTCAGTGTATACATATCACTGTAGGTTTCCATCTGTGCCTTAACCCACTGAGTGTCAGAGAGGTCTGTGACACATTGCAAAATATTGCAGACCTCTCTGGCACTCAAAGGATAATAACACTTTGTCTCACTCCATAGTGAACCATGTTTAAGGAACACTAACACCTTCTAATAATATCCCCATCTTAATCTGGCCAGAAAATCTTAATTGCCGATGTGAATCAATTCTGCATGGGTTTGTTCCCCAAGATACTGGATATCATTGACATGGACTCCATAAGCTGGCGGGGAATGATGTGAGTTGTAGTCCGACAGCAGCCAGAGGGCCTCACATTGCCCATCCTTATTGTAGATAGATTAGATAAATGGGTTTCAGACAGGAGCTTGGCAATGGCTCCCATTTGGTACATAAGAATTCTGGAGAGCCACAGATTGCCAACTCAGTGTCAGCAGCGTGCCCAGTCCATTGCAAAGGTTTCAAGTAGCATATTAAAAAAAGGTGATTTTGAAGGAACTTTCAAAATCACCTATATGCATGCTAGCCATTATTTTTTTATTTGTAACTGTAGTTTTTAAGATATTTGCTTTATGTTCTTGTCGGTTTATGCAAATTAGCTAGTAGGCTGGCAGGAAGTGACAGATGGGAGGGATAGAATGTTAGTATGTGGCTGGCATGCTGGCAAGTACTGGCTAATTTGCTTAAACTGACAAAAAAAAACAAAGTTTAATGGGAAACTATGCCTTAAAAATAAGTGGCTCTTATTGTTTTAATAGGAGTCCTTCAAACAGCAGTCAGGTATATCTATATACAATTCTTCATTGTTTAAAAATTGATAATATCGTGTGTCCCTTATGATCCATTCAGGTTTATTGAGGCCCATTATTTGCTGTGAGGTAGTGTGACCTAGAGAAAGGCTTCAACAGAGATCACTATATACAGGGAACTGCAGATATAATGTAAAATATTAATAAACAGATATGCCTGACTGCTGTATGAAGGGCACAGACACTCGTAAGATTGGTAAGATAATCTGTTAAACAGAATAATAGTTCCCATTTAATATCTTATATACTATTGCATACCCTCCCAAGTGTTCCTTCTTAGGAGATATTAGGGGTCCACACCTCCCAAGTGTCCCTCTTTAAGAGATATTAAGGATTCATACCTCCCAAGTGTCCCTCTTTAGGCGATATTAGGAGTCCATACCTCCCAAGTGTTCCTCTTTAGGAGATATTAGGGGTCCGTACCTCCCAAGTGTCCCTCTTTAGGAGATATTAGGGGTCCATACCTCCCAAGTGTCCCTCTTTAGGCGATATTAGGAGTCCATACCTCACAAGTGTCCCTCTTTAGGAGATATTAGGGATCCATACCTCCCAAGTGTCCCTCTTTAGGAGATATTAGCGGTCCATACCTCCCAAGTGTCCCTCTTTAGGAGATATTAGGAGTCCATACCTCCCAAGTGTTCCTCTTTAGGAGATATTAGGGGTCCGAACCTACCAAGTGTCCCTCTTTAGGAGATATTAGGGGTCCATACCTCTCATGGGTCTCTCTTTAGGAGATATTAGGGATTCATACCTCCCAATTGTCCCTCTTTAGGATATATTAGGGATGCATACCTCCCAATTGTCCCTCTTTAGGAGATATTTGGGGTCCATACCTCCCAAGTGTCCCTCTTTAGGAGATATTAGGGGTCTGTACCTCCCAAGTGTCCCTCTTTAGGCGATATTAGGAGTCCATACCTCCCAAGTGTTCCTCTTTAGGAGATATTAGGGGTCCGTACCTCCCAAGTGTCCCTCTTTAGGAGATATTAGGGGTCCATACCTCCCAAGTGTCCCTCTTTAGGCGATATTAGGAGTCCATACCTCACAAGTGTCCCTCTTTAGGAGATATTAGGGATCCATACCTCCCAAGTGTCCCTCTTTAGGAGATATTAGCGGTCCATACCTCCCAAGTGTCCCTCTTTAGGAGATATTAGGAGTCCATACCTCCCAAGTGTTCCTCTTTAGGAGATATTAGGGGTCCGTACCTCCCAAGTGTCCCTCTTTAGGAGATATTAGGAGTCCATACCTCCCAAGTGTTCCTCTTTAGGCGATATTAGGAGTCCATACCTCCCAAGTGTTCCTCTTTAGGAGATATTAGGGGTCCGAACCTACCAAGTGTCCCTCTTTAGGAGATATTAGGGGTCCATACCTCTCATGGGTCTCTCTTTAGGAGATATTAGGGATTCATACCTCCCAATTGTCCCTCTTTAGGATATATTAGGGATGCATACCTCCCAATTGTCCCTCTTTAGGAGATATTTGGGGTCCATACCTCCCAAGTGTCCCTCTTTAGGAGATATTAGGGGTCTGTACCTCCCAAGTGTTCCTCTTTAGGAGATATTAGGGGACTGTACCTCCCAAGTGTCCCTCTGTAGGAGATATTTGGGGTCCATACCTCCCAAGTGTCCCTCTTTAGGAGATATTAGGGGTCCATACCTCCCAATTGTCTCTCTTTAGGAGATATTAGGAGTCCATACCTCCCAATTGTCTCTCTTTAGGAGATATTAGGAGTCCATACCTCCCAATTGTCCCTCTTTAGGAGATATTAGGGCTCCATACCTCCCAAGTATCCCTCTTTAGGAGATATTAGGGCTCCATACCTCCCAAGTGCCCCGCTTTAGGAGATATTAGGGGTCCATACCTTCCAATTGACCCTCTTTTAGGAGATATTAGGGGTCCATACCCCCCAATTGTCCCTCTTTAGGAGATATTAGGAGTCCATACCTACCAAGTGTCCCTCCTGAGGAAGGACAATGCATCTTTGAGACCGAAGTCCCTGTGTCCATCTTTCCTTTGCTGGTGTACCTCTTTTCAGGAGATCAGCCTGTGTGGTGTGTATAAGTGTATCACAGTAATCGACAGCAATAACAATCACATTAATGTTTGTTAAAACTTCAGTATATGTGTTTTTACATTAGTCTGTGTAAATAAAATACTGTGATTAACAGTGGTGTCAATACGTCATGAAATAAAGTAAAAATTCCTGGTAATGCATCGCCAACGAGCCACGTCCCCTAGCAACACCACCTAAAACAAAACGTGTCCCTCTTTGGCTGGAGGGGAACATCGGGAGGCATGCTATTGTTTGAAAAAGAAAATGGCTAACATATAGGGGATTTTGAAAGCTTTTTAAAGATCAGCTAAATTCATATGGTTTTAGTTCCAAATTAACCCTTTAAGTACAGAGTGGTATGCAACACATTAAGATGCAATGTATTGTGCTGTCAATCGAACCTCAGAGGGTTAACTCTCTTGATATTCAAAGGGAACAAGCTGACAACCAGGATCTTTGTACAAGCGTCTGGATGGAGGGGGGGGGGCGCAGTTTGGAGGAGATTGGGTGACGCAGACCTTGCCTAATGTTTCAATTTGAGGCTGTTGAGCCGTTGAGATGTCAGGCGAGGGTGGTTTAACAGGCAATATTCCTGAGCTGGGAGATCGCTCTCATTATCTGCAAGGTTCTGTGCTGACGAATAATGGTAAATCACAGCGCTAAGGGATGGTGCTCGGGGGACATCATTAGAGAGTGCGATGGGGAAAGAAATACTGCAGTCACAGAAGCCAAACCCTGTTATTCTGTGCTTATTACCCTGGGCGATCAGCAGGCGGGGGAAGGAGGAAGGTTATGATCTTGACCTGAGTTTCTGCTTAAAGGGATAGTAATACTTCATTTTAACTTTATTTTATTTTGTAGGCATTAAAAAAACATGAAGAATGATATAAGTCTTATCTCTCAAACCTTTATGGTTTATGAGATATTCACAAGCAAAGTTTCCCCTCCCGCCCCTTTTACCTAGTGTAAGCCATCTCTTCTCAGATGTGGAATGCAGTCCATAGACCAGACAGATAACAGAAGGGGACAATCTTCTTCCTATGAGAACAATGAAAGCCCTGCCCCCCTTGACAAGCTTTTCAGGTTTTTCCCTTATCTTAATTGAAGATTGTCCCTCTCTGCAGTCTACCTGGGCACCTCCCTTCTGCTCTGGCTGAGCAGTGTTACATCAGTAAAAGGGGTGGGAGGGGGACATTTTGTCATTGAATTACTCTTGAACTACAACTCTGACAGAATTGAAATAACACTCTCCAAAGTCCAAATACTATGATGATTAATTAGAGCTGTTTTTATTATGAAACATTACTATCCCTTTAAACCTGCTCTCAGCAATGTCACCTTCAAGCTATCGAGTAGGACTGGACTAATTCTGGGATGAACCAAGTACACCTTAAGGGGTTAATAAAAATGCCCATTGATTTAAAAGGTGCTTTATACCCCTTGAATTCTAGTATGGTCACCAACGCATTGCAAGATCTTGCTAGCATTCAAGTAGCTGAAATCCCCATTTGGGTCAAAACAAATTTGGGGAACTTTTTGTGTCCCTCCTACCGTATAGTTGGCTTGCCCCAGATACCTAAACTCTTCTTAAAGGGATAGTAATACTTAATAATGACTAACCCCTATATTAAAGTCATATTAAAAAGAAATGTATTGTCCCCAGTGTCATCTCTCAAATCTTTATGGTTAGAGAGATAATTGCTCCTAAAGTTGCCCTCTCCCTCCCCCTTCCCTGTAGTCAGCGTTCTAGCTGACTGCAGGGAAGCCAGTCGTACGATCGTCAGGCGGCTCTCCAGCACAGCCGCGATCGCGTTAATAAAAAAGAAAACTTTCACTGAAATGGCCTTCTACGTGTGCTTGGTTTGTGATTGGTTTGCAAGCACAAGTAGAAGAAGACCAATTTAGTGAAAGATTTATTTTTTATTAACGCGATCACGGCTCTGCTGCAGGGCCGCCTGATGATCGTAAGACCGGATTTCCCTTCAGTCAGCTAAAATGCTGACTTCGGGGAAGAGGGAGGGAGAGGGCAACTTTAGGAGCGATTATCTCTCAAACCATAAACGTTTGAGAGATGACACTGGGGGCAATACATTTCTTATCAATATGTCTTTAATATAGGGGTTAGTAATTATAAAGTATTACTATCCCTTTAATACCCCAACCTCTGGTTCTGTACTCTATACAAACATCTTAGCTGTATGATAATCATTGATCATTGACATTTTACCATTAACATGATGGGGGGTTATACACTAAGTGGTGATAAAGAGGAGATAACGTCTCCAGTTTATTACTTCTCCAATTCCTATGTTATTATATGGAGCCTATGCACTACGGTTTCTTCAGCTCTGGAGATCTTGGTGAATAGGCTCTATAGAAAAACATAGGAACTGGAGAAGTGATAAACTGGAGAAGTTATCTCTACTTTGTCACCTCCTTATCACTGCTAAGTGAATCTCCCCCTATGAGTGCCACAGGGGATGCAATTCATTGCAAAAATATGAAAGACCGTTTTGTAATATTGAGATAAATAATTAATGGCCATGCTGTTATAGAATTTAAGATATAAGTGATTATTTGAGGGAAGGAATATGACTTTCCACTCCTCTCTTCTCACCTGTAGGAAAAGTAGTGTTTAATTTGTTTAAAGGGATAGTAATACTTAAGTATTACAAATCCCTATATTAAAGCCCTAGTAAAAAAACGTATTGCCCCCAGTGTCATCTCTCAAACCTTTATGGTTTGAGAGATGAACGCTTCTAAAGTTGCCCTCCCCCTTCCCCGTAGTCAGCATTCTAGCTGACTCAGGGAAATCCGGTCAGAGATCATCAGGCGGCTCTGCAGCAGAGCCGCGATCTCGTTAACTAAAAAAAAAAAAAAGAACTTTCACTAAAACGGTCTTCTACATGTGTGCTTGCAAACCAAGCACAAACCAAGTACACGTAGAAGACCATTTCAGTGAAAGTTTTTTTCTAGTTAATGCATTCAGGCTGTGCTGGAGAGCCGCCTGAAAGTCGTACAGCACTGTTCCCTGCAGTCGGCTAAAATGCTGACTACTGGGAAGGGGAAGGGGGAGGGCAACTTTAGAAGCGATTATCTCTCAAACCATAAAGGTTTGAGAGATGACACTGGGGGCAATACATTTATGTTTAATAGGACTTTAACAGACTAACTTACCTAGGCTGTTGTCATTTTAAGAACATTTGAGGACCCTGATGAAACTTTGAATGGATGCCCCTAAATTGAAGACACACACAGGTTACCTGTACGTTTCATTCATTAAGTCTTTGGATTTTGGAGAGGAATGCAGCGCAATGCTCTGCAATGCATTGTGTACCTCTCTGGCACTCAAAGGGCTAATATGTGTGGGAAAGCAGCCACATTCATACTATATGTATTGCACCCAATCTCCTTTCTGATCAAAGAAATAAACGTGATCCTTGCGGACATTTTATGACCTTTGCAAGCTCAATGTGAGGCACCCTGAATGCCAGAAACGCTTATGGATTAAAATGCCCCCGGTAAGTGTCCTCCATACAGAATTCAGGGATATACATCTCTATGTGTTTTTCAGTGGATCTGTGTTTTTTTAGTATGTAATAATCCTCATCGCCATTAATTCACACCAGCTCCCAATAGACAGTAAGCTTCAACAGTCTGTGTGATAAATACTACAGAAAATATTCTATGGAGTCCATTGTCTTTTTCAGGCTGTGAACTGAAAGTGACCGGCTACAGGCTACAACAGAATTCCAATCAGAAATCAGTAAATAGCCATGCCTGACAACTGTATGAAGAACACTTACCTAAAAATAAGAGATATTTATTATATAGATAGAATGTTCTTTTAAACCTTAAAGGAATAGTAATGTTTCATAATAAGCACAGCTCTAATTAATCATCATAGTATTTGGACTTTGGAGAGTGTTATTTTAATTCTGTCAGAGTTGTAGTTCAAGAATAATTGAATGATAAAGTATCCCCCTCCCGCCCCTTTTACTGATGTAACACTGCTCAGCCAGATCAGAAGGGAGGTGCCCAGGTAGACTGCAGAGAGGGACAATCTTCAATTAAGATAAGAGAAAACACTGAAAAACCTGTCAAGGGGGGCAGGACTTTCATTGTTCTCACAGTAAGAAGATTGTACTCTGCTGTTATCTGTCTGGTCTATGGACTGCATTCTACATCTGAGGGGAGGCGGCTTACACTAGGTAAAAGGGGTGGGAGGGGGAAACTTTATCATTCAATTACACTTGTACTACAACTCTGACAGTACTGAAATAACTCTCTCTATGGACCAAATACTATGAAATTAATTGAAGCTGCTGTTTTTGTGAAACATTACTATCCCTTTAAAGAATTAACCTCTATAATATGGAAAAATGTAATATATATATATCTATATATACATATGTGTGTGTGTATATGTTACAAAATACTCATGTATTCAACACCAACTTGTACTTCGTCACTTAATTTTCCTGTAATAATTTCAGTGTCAGAGTGTCCTATAGCACAAGATATGGTTGTTTTCTATCACTTTGGAAACGCTTATATTTTTCTTTGGTCTTCATCGAAAATAATTCCCCTGACAATTCTGACTCTTCCTACAGGTGGAGCCGTACCTTCCTTACGAATATACCAGTGAGGGAATGTTGCAGAGGCTCCATGCCTACATCCAGCATCAGGTACCAACCTCTGCCCTCGCTTCTGAATGCTAGAGGCACATGCAACTAATTCAGTTTCCTCCGCTAGCTATGCCACAGATTGGTAGTGGGGCAGGAATGCTGTAAGAACAAAGGCACCGTATGAAGGCTGTGCCACAGATTGGTAGTGGGGCAGGAACGCTGTAAGAACAAAGGCATTGTGTGAAGGCTGTGCCACAGATTGATAGTGGGGCAGGAACTCTGTAAGAACAAAGGCACGGTGTGAAGGCTGTGCCACAGATTGGTAGTGGGGCAGAAACGCTCTAAGAACAAAGGCACTGTGTGAAGGCTGTGCCACAGATTGGTAGTGGGGCAGGAACACTCTAAGAACAAAGGCACTGTGTGAAGGCTGTGCCATAGACGCTGTTCCCCATTAGTCTTCTAATCACTGGGGCACATATCACTGCAGAAAGGAAATCCGTAATCTTCCTTTTTGGATCTGCCTCTCTCCTAATATCTTACCTCTTTGCTTTTTTACTTTCTCTCATTTTTTTCATCTCCATTCTTTCCTCCCTCTCTTTCCTTTCTCCCCTCCCTTCCCAACCACTCCTCTCTTCCCCCTTCTTAACCTCTTTATACCCCTTCCTTTTCTTCTCTTCCTCCACCTTTTCATTCCCATTCCTCCTTCTCTTTTATTCCCACATCTTCTATGTCTCTCTTGTCATTCTCTCTCATTACCCTCTCCCTGCCTTGCCCCTTCAGGAGTTTTGTTCCCCACCTCTGCCCTCGCCTCTCTCTGTTAATGCATCCCAAGCCCCCCTTTCTCCCTCCTTGCTCCTCATTAACCACACACACCTGGTATGGCCCCCCAGTGAACCCATTCCCCCTATATGGCCCCCAGTCACCTCCATGCAGGTCTGGATGTCCACTGAGGGGGAGTCGTGCAGCAGTGCATGCTGGGAGCGTAACCTAGTGTGTGAGCCCAGCTTCTTCAGCCTCATCAATCGGAAGCAGGTCCTCCAACAGTGAGTATTGTGAGGGCACAAGTCCTGTACTGAGAGTACTGAGGGCATGGTACATTGTTGCGAACACTAGATGTCGCTGTGATATATGTTGCACCTAAAATGGATTCCAGACTCCTCCCAACAGCAATATTAAACACAGTCACTAAGAATAGTGACATCTAGTGTTCCGCACACTATATTACACATTGTTTCACTAGTCATTTGTATTGTATACAATGCAAATTCTGTGTATACAATGCAATTCTGGGGTAAACCAATGGCTCCATAGGGGACACAAATTTTCCTGTGATTTAAATTGAGCCTTTTAACCCCTTGATTTTTAGAGAGGTCCCCAGCACATTTATTTGCAAGGCATTGGAGACCTCTTGCATTCAATTTCATTAAAAGGCCCTTTTACATCAGTTCAAATTTGGGGATTATCCCCCCCATTATGGTTCAGATTTATTTCATACTTTTTAATGTTACTTTTACTTTTCTTATTTTTTGGAACACTTTCTGCTGATGCGCCTGACGTTATCCCTCTTTCCCTGCAGGCTGGGATCACAATGTGACAGTACAGAGTCTGTGATGAGTCACCTCTACCCAGCTGTGTCGGCGGCTGTCCGCGAGTGCTTCCTGCAGAGGGAGCCACTGCTTTATAGCTGCTCTGGACAAAGCACTAAATTCCGCAGACTATGCCCCTGCAGAGACTACCAGCCAGGGCAAGTCGCCTTGTGTAAGGAATGCTCATGAGGCAACAGAATCTCTAGAGGCACCAGATGTAATCTATGTACTTAAAGCAACCAATCAGAATGTCTGCAGCATGGAGAGACCCTTGCGGCATTTTATTTGAACATCCCGCTACGGACTGATGGCTCTCAGCTGGTGGTTTTATGCCTCGGCACAATGCAGTACTAAGCAGGCACTCAACCGGTGCACATCGATCTACACAATTATTTTCGGACCCAAGTAATAATTTCCATGTCCACGTATGACCATTTAACCTTCGAATGCTATTGGGGGACACAATGCGCTCGGATGACTGTTTAACCGATTACTATTGGGGGTCACAACGATTTATTGCAAAAAAAAAAAAAAAGCACAATGACAGCGGTAACAGAACGAGATGACGCGGATTGCCCTGTGTGTGCTGACCTTATTTTTAACCGCAGATCGATGGACCTTATTCAGTGATCTAAAGAAGTGTAATCCCGGGGCAAGCCAGCTGATATTAACCCTTTGAGTGCCAGAGGGGTACGCAACTTCGCAATGCGTTACGTACCCCTCTGGCAGTCAGAGGGTTAAGATTCCCCTTTATTTTAAATGGGGCTTTGAACTCTTGACTGATAGAAGATCTCTGTGTCATTCAAAGCCCCATTTAAACGAATGGGAATATGAGGAATTTTGATCTGTCTTCAGTGGTGCAGTTGGATTGCCCCCGAATTACAACTCTGCAGCGTAAAAGGAGCAGTAAACATTTTTTATGAAAATCTATGTTTCAGACTTATTCCTGCTGCATAAAACAAGGACACATCCACCTCTTTCAGTTGTTTTATTCTAAAGCTAAAACCGTTCAAACCATCAGGAAGTGAGTGAAAGCTTCATTACTTTTTGAAAGTGCAGACCAGCAGGAAGTGACTCAGCAGTTACGCTCAAATTCTATGGGAACTGTTTGTCAGTGACTCACCTCTGCCATAGAATGCAACAGAATAACTAATAGAATTCTGACCACTAGAAGGCAGTAACAGTTTAAACTGAAAGAACTCTGGAAAGATGCATTGCTCGCCAGTGGGAGCACCCTTGTTTTACATGGCAGAAAACGTCCTACAATCTTTGTTGTTGTTGTTTTTTTTGTTGAAAAAGTTTACTTCCTCACTGAATACAGCTTGGTGAGAGCTGAGGGCAGAAATGAATATAAGAATAGGCACCCAGGCTGAGGACTTTGATAATAGAGAGTGTGCGCAGACTTTAGAGATTATATATATATATATATCACATACATATATGGCTAGGGCTTGTTTTGTTAAATAAAAACAAAGAATTTAAACTGTAATAACGCTGAACATATGCATCTCTCAGCAGGGAGAGTATCCTTGTTTTACTGAACAGGACAAGCCATACAATGTATATATTTTTCATAAGAAGAGTTTACTGCTCCTTTAAGAAAAGTCTATTCTTTTACTCCTTTCTTTCTTCATCTCTCACAGAGCTGTATTTAGTAAAGGGGACGTAAACCTCTTAATGAAAAAATATATATTATAGGACTTTTTCTACTAAGTAATACAAGGGGACTTCCACTACTGTGAGAAGCATATTTTCAGAGTTATTACAGTTTAAACTCATAGAATGTGATAAAAAACTGCTGAGTCTCTTCCTGTCAGTAAGAACTTTCAGGAAGTAATCACACTGTAATTCACTTCCTGATTATCTATATAAAACAACTGACAGTTGTAGGTGTTCCCTTATTTTACTCAGCAGGAAACGCTTTATAACGAATAGGTTTTCATTTAAAAAAAAAAAAAAAAAAAGCGTACAGCTCCTTTAAACTGCAATACTTTTAGGTCTGCGTTTATAACGGAATTTCCCACCTGACATTTGAATCGGCAGCCGTCACCCTGGCATTGTGAAAGGAGGTCTTTTTTTATTATTATAATGTCAAAAATTGAATTGCTATAAGGAAACATAACATTTTTGAGTGCTGGGGGTCAGCAATGCATGTCTTGCTCACCACTTGGCTCTAAAAGGTTTTAAAAAAAAGTTAAAACATTGGACCAAATTAGTAAGTTTACAAATGTTACCATGTTATATATAATTGCGCCCTCTGATGTTCACACAGTTCATCTAGTGTAAAGACAGTTCCCCTATTTCATTCAAAGTAGGAGATGAGCCACTGACTTCAGTTCTCCTCAGAATGTGATAGTAACAGCGCCACCAGTTTGTGAGTTTGAGCTGTAATTATTTTTGAATAAAGCCCTTAATTAAAGGGATAGTAATACTTTGTTTTATCTTTATTTTATTTTGTAGGTATTAAAAAAACATGAAGAATGATATGTCTTATCTCTCATACCTTTATGGTTTGAGAGGTATTCACAAGCAAAGTTTCCCCTCAAGTCTGCCATCTAGCTGTCAGATTTGGAATCCAGTCCGGGGATCAACTGGTGGCTCTTCAGCAGAGCCGAGATCGCAAGGTATAAAAATAACTATTTCACTGGAGGGGTCTAAAAAGTGTGCTTGCAAACCAGGCACACTTTGTAGACTATTCGAATTAAGTAGTTCTTCTTATATCTCACAATCTCGGTCTGCTGCAGAGCCACGGCCAGTCTGCGGACCGGATTCTAAATCTGACAGCTAGATGGCAGACTTGACCATTTTGGTCAGTGAGGGGAAACTTTGCTTGTGAATATCTCTCAAACCATAAAGGTTTGAGAGATAAGACTTATATCGTTCTTCATGTTTTTTTAATGCCTACAAAATAAAATAAAGATAAAATGAATTATTACTATCCCTTTGTGAGGGCAGAAACATTGACAAATAAATACGCCATTTTCACTTTTTCTTGTCCTAAGAGTGTTCTTGTTTGTGGTGACCCCACCAATAACTTGTGTCTATATGCAGTTTTTTACAAGTAGCAAGTAGGCAAGTGGAGAACCATTGTGTATATATATATATATATATATATATATATATATATATACACAGGAGGCAAATATAGTTTTTGATACCTTTTATTGGCTAACTAAGCAGATTTAAATGCAAGCTTTCAAGACCTTAGGTCTCTTCCTCAGGCATGTTATACAGATAAATATGAAAACATCTCTCTTAACTACAAGTACACATCACATTGTTTAGCATGGAAATCATATAACAGAATGCAGTCCAGATCCAGATATCTTTGATCAGTCAATGGTAAATTGCACTCTTCCTCTGAGGCTTTAGAGGTATTTACGATGCTCTTGTGTTTGTTGGAAAGGTCAACCAACTAAATTGTATTTTGATAGAAATTCCTTATCCCTGTTCAAACCACTACAAATTGCATTAAATTTTAACATTAATTTTACCTCCCAGAGATGTTTTCATATTTATCTGTATAACATGCCTGAGGAAGAGACCTAAGGTCTTGAAAGCTTGCATTTAAATCTGCTTAGTTAGCCAATAAAAGGTATCAAAAACTATATTTGCCTCCTGTATTTCTATGGCTAACACGGTACCAACTCTCATCTGTTATATATATACACACACACACACACACACACACACACACACACACACATATATATAGTTGGGCTAGTCCCTGCTTAGTAAAACAAGTGTGATTCTACTGTTGAGAGATGTTCCAATCAAAAGTAATTACAATTCAAACTCGCAGAGTGGAGGAGCTGTAATTATCACATTGTACAAAGAACTGCAGCCAGTAGCTCATCTCCATCGAAAGCAATAGAGGAACTGTCTAGACACAAGCTGACACCAGGAGGTGCTGTTTAAATAGGCATATATTAAAAACCAACATTTTAAATTTTAATAATTTTGGAATAATCAGTGCAATAATCAGTGGAAGAATTCTTGTTTTACTCAAAAGCAATAGCCCTACAATATGGTTTTTTTTTTCAAAACTTTACAGCTGCTTTAACGCTTTGAGTGCCAGAGGGGGTGGTCAATGCATTGCCTCCCCTCTGGAACGCAGAGGGTTAAGTGATGGGAGGACAGACAGTACAAGCAATAGACCAATGTTCTTTTATTTTCCTTGGAAATATTTTTTTCTGTTAATAAAGATTTTACGGGCAAAGTGCAACAGGACACACAAGATGTAAAGTGTTTGGTTGTGAAACAAGGATTATTAAAGTGGAACTGTCACTTAATCCAAGTTCTTATATTTGAAAACTGCATTAATAAATGCCTGTGAGTCATGTTAGCCAATGTACAGTTAGGAAGAAACTCACACTTCTTACCGTATGCTAATATATGCTAATTGCAGTACAGAGAGGTACCAGTGACGTGCCATATGCTAATTAAGACTTTCAGTGTTTTTTATTATGTTAATGAAGTATTTTCAGTGACATGTCATATGCTAATGAATGCTTTCAAAGTTGTGTCATATAGCTAATGAAGTTCTGTGCAGTACCAGGAGATTTTCACTTTTATTTTTGCCAGTAGTAAAAGTGTGGATATTTCCTAAACTGTGCATCTGCTGAACATTTGGTTAACGTGACACGTGGGCAGTTTTTAATGAAGATTTTAACTATGTAAAGATAATTCAAGGACCACTTTAATGTTGGCTGGTACTACCCCTATCCGCTGCTCATGTCAGGGGTATATGGAGCTTGGTAGCATATGGCATACGTGAAAGAAATAGGAGCAATTGTGTGGCAGTCTAGGGCAAATCAACTGCACCATAAGGAGAAATCAAAAATCCTCAAATTACTATTGTATTGTATATTTTATTTATATAGCGCCAACCTGTGCACTTGGCACCTTACATTTGTGTCACGGAGTGACTTGGAATAAAGATAAAGACACACTAACAGGTACAGATACAATAAAATAATAACTTTATTGAGAATTAGCACAAAATAAATAAAACTTTCCCAACCCTCACAGGACCAGGTGTAAGGACAGTGCCTGAGCACTTCCCTAACCCTCACTAGCCAGGTATGGAGACAGCACAGGATCACCCGACTGTAAGGAGGCAAACACCACTGAATACGTATATAAATACTAGTAGTGAGGATGGTAGCAGCTACTAGTGCAGGAGCAGCTGTGAAGCCCCTGTGAAAAAAGGGAAAATACCCTAGTACGCTAGGTTGGTTCAGCTCAGAGACGGATCTCTCTAGAATGCTAGGGTAAACCAATAGGCACTGGTGACAGAATACCTAGAACGCTAGGGTAAACCAATAGGCACTGGTGACAGAATACCTAGAACGCTAGGGTAAACCAATAGGCACTGGTGACAGAATACCTAGAACGCTAGGGTAACTGAGCAGGTAGTGGCGACTGAGAATCCCTAGAATGCTAGGGTTACCAACAAGCAATGGTGACCGAGAATCCCTTGAACGCTTGTGTAACGGAACAGGCAGTGGTGAGTGAGACTCCCTAGAACGCTTGTGTAACGGAACAGGCAGTGGTGACTGAGAATCCCTAGAACGCTAGGGTAAACCAACAAGCAGCAGTGACTGAGAATCCCTAGAATGGTAGGGTACCCAATGGCAAAGAGCAGAACAACAGACAGCAGGGAGGCCAGTGACACGGACTGACACAGACTGAACACCGCTTGATCGTAGGCAGCGATAGAGCACGGAGAGTGCAAGCGGATATTGTAGGCCACGGGTATGGAATGATCGATAGTCATCCAGAGCAGGGGTCAGCACGAAGCGGGTAGTCAGCCAAAGCCAGGAGTCAGACCGGAGCGAGTAGTCAGCCAAAGCCAGGAGTCAGACCGGAGCGGGTAGTCCTCCACAGCCAGGAGTCAGACCAGAGCGGGTAGTCCTCCACAGCCAGGAGTCAGACCAGAGTGGGTAGTCCTCCACAGCCAGGAGTCAGACCGGAGCGGGTAGTCCTCCACAGCCAGGAGTCAGACCGGAGCGGGTAGTCCGCCAAAGCCAGGAGTCAGACCGGAGCGGGTAGTCCTCCATAGCCAGGAGTCAGACCGGAGCGGGTAGTCCTCCACAGCCAGGAGTCAGACCGGAGCGGGTAGTCCGCCAAAGCCAGGAGTCAGACCGGAGCGGGTAGTCCGCCAAAGCCAGGAGTCAGACCGGAGCGGGTAGTCCGCCAAAGCCAGGAGTCAGACCGGAGCAGGTAGTCAGCCAAAGCCAGGAGTCAGACCAGAGCGGGTAGTCATCCAAAGCCAGGAGTCAGACCAGAGCGGGTAGTCATCCAAAGCCAGGAGTCAGACCGGAGCTGGTAGTCAGCCAAAGCCAGGAGTCAGACCAGAGCGGGTAGTCATCCAAAGCCAGGAGTCAGACCAGAGCGGGTAGTCATCCAAAGCCAGGAGTCAGACCAGAGCGGGTAGTCCACCAAAGCAGGAGTCAGCCCGGAGCGGGTAGTCCACCAAAGCAGGAGTCAGCCCGGAGCGGGTAGTCCACCAAAGCCAAGAGTCAGACCGGAATGGAAGGCCGAAGTCAGAACATAGCCAGGAGTCATACACAGAAATGGAGCATCAGAATCACAAGAGCTATAGCACACAGGTACACCACGAAAGGGCAAATGAGTACAGGCAGGCTGAGGCCTATGAGGCCTAGCAAGTAGGTGGAGACTCAATCTGGCAATTAATGGTGGCCAGTAAGAATAGCGAATGTGCTCAGAGCGCCAACCAGAATACAGAGGCTCAGGAGTGGGTATGATGATAATTAGATGGCATGAGGTTGGTACCAGAATACAGAGGCACAGCGGTGGGTATGATAATTAGATGGCATGATGTTGGTACCAGAATACAGAGGCACAGCGGTGGGTATGATGATAATTAGGTGGCATTATGTTGGTACCAGAATACAGAGGCACAGCGGTGGGTATAGTGATAATTAGCTGGCATGATGTTGGTACCAGAATACAGAGGCACAGCGGTGGGTATGGTGATAATTAGGTGTCATGATGTTGGTACCAGAATACAGAGGCTCAGGAGTGGGCATGGTGATAATTAGATGGCATGATGTTGGTACCAGAATACAGAGGCACAGCATTGGGTATGGTTATAATGGGTACGATGATAATTAGATGGCATGATGTTGGTACCAGAATACAGAGGCACAACAATGGGTATGGAGATAACTAGCGGGCATGACAAAGGTCTGCTTGGAGAAGGACTATTAATCGTTTTTAGTGCTGGGGGTGCAACTTATTGATATGCAATGAGCTGCGCACCATACTAGTATTCAAAGGGTTAAACTTGCAGTGGATCGGGGCAGGCAGGAGGAGGAGGGAGATGTTCTAGAGAGGAGTCTGTACATAGCAATAAAGTGTCTAGACAGGGCAGTAAATAGACAGGGCAGTAAACAGACAGGGCAGTAAATAGACAGGAGAAGCTCTTCTCGGTGTATGGAAACAAGAACCTCCCTATTGCAGGACCTGCCTGGCACTGAGCACTGGTGTGTGATTGTGTGACTTACATAAAAGAACACACAATTGCATACAGTAACTGTGTGTTACTGTGTGATTGTTAGTGTGTGTTATTGTGTGCTTGTGTTGTTTGCTACTTACTTACAAAGTCTGTGATTGTGTATGTGAGATTGTGTTAGTGTGTGTTACTTAGCTATAAGTGTGTGTGGTTGTGTGTTAGTGTGTGTTACTTTGTTACAATCTGTGTGAGAGTGTGATTGTGTTTGTGTTATTTTGTTACAGTCTGTGTGAGTGTAATTGTGTTTGTTACTTTGTTACAATCTGTGATTGTGTTTGTATGTGTTACTTTGTTACAATCTGTGCGAGAGTGTGATTGTGTTTGTGTCTGTTACCTTGTTACAATCTGTGTGTAAGTGCGATTGTGTTTGTTACTTTGTTACAATGTGTGTGTGCACTACTTTGTTACAATGTGTGTGTGTGATTATGTATGTGTGTTACTTTGTTACAATGTGTGTGTGATTATGTGTGTGTTACTTTATTACTAATCCTGATGAACTGAGAAAACAGTTACATTCTGGTATAAACCATGTGTACCCTACAGGATCATAATTCTGAAAATTCCCCCTGATTTACATAGGGATTCTCACTGCTTCAGTACAGAGCAATGTGTTGTAGACCCCGCTAGCATTCAAGTGTCTAACAGCTCCATTTAACCCTTTGAGATCCAGGGGGTACGCAATGCGTTGCATTGCATTCCCCTCTGCCACTCAAACGGTTAAATGAATGTTCTACCCACAACTGAACAGTCTCTGGTTCTAGGTCTCTCTCCCTGTAATCATCTGATCTCATCAATGGTGTTAAAGTGATAGTAATGTTTCACAAAAACAGCAGCTCCAATTAATCATCATAGTAGTCGGTCCATGGAGAGTGTTATATCAATACTGTCAGAGTTGTAGTACAAGAGTAATTGAATGATAAAGTATCCCCCTCCTGCCCCTTTTACCTAGTGTAAGCCACCTCCCCTCAGATGTGGAATCTGGTCTCTTGACCGGACAGATCACAGCAAGGGAAAATCTTCTTACTGTGATCATAAGGAAAACCCTACCCCCTTGACAGGTTTTTCCTTATGCTCACTGAAGATTGTCCATCCAGACAGTCTTGTTGCTCTGAAGTGAGCAGTGTTACATCAGTAAAAGGGGCAGGAGGGGGATACTTTATCATTCAATTACTCTTGAACTACAACTCTGACAGTACTGAAATAACTCTCTCTATAGCCCAAATACTATGAAGATTAACTGGAGCTGCCTTTATAGTGAAACATTACCATCACTTTAAAACTGCAATTCAGCCTAGTTATTTGACCCTTGGAGTGCCAGTGAGATATCCAACAAATTGTGATGTAATGAGTTGGATTTCTCCCTTGCACTCACAGGTTTAAAGGATATCACTGAGCATCCCATCATGTTAATATATTATATTTATACGGTTACATGTAGACATGGGTAGTGTCTGTTCCTCTGGAGAAGTGCACCGTTAAGCAAAAATAATCTCCCATGAGAGTAACTAAACCTTAATCTGCTTCCTTAGACACGGGCCCCAGCACAGCCGCGTCCTCTGTAGTTACACCCCCTGGTATTAAAGAGAGAACGAGAGAGAGAGAGAACGAGAGAGAGAGAGGATTTTTATTTTTCTCCATGAGAGAGAACAGAGAGGGATTGAGAGAATGAGGAGAGAACAAGATGTTAGATTTGAAATGGATAACGAGAACAGGAAAAGAGAGAATGAGATGGAAAAAAACATATTTTTCTCTATAGCTTTCTCTTGTCTCATTCCCTTTCCATTAAAATAAATATTTTCCTCTCTTCTTATTATCTCTCTTCTCTCCCTTCTTATACAATAAAACCCCTCTTATTCTCTCTTCTCTTCCCTGCTACAATACACACCTTTCACATTCTGCTTCTCACTCCCTTCCATAGTGTACAGACAAAAACAGTCTCTCTTTTTCTCTCATTCTCAGTTTTTCCCTGTACGATAAAAATCTCCCTAGATAGTTCTCTCCTGTTCCCTCATTCCCTTCCATAATGTACAAAGGAAAACAGTCTCTCTCATTCTCAATTTTTCCCTGTACAATAAAAATCTCCCTAGATAGTTCTTTCTTGCTCACAGGGGCGGACTGACAGGACCCAGGGCCCCTGGTCCAAAAAGAGGACTGGGCCCCTTGCAGAAATCTCCACATTGCCCCTTCATCTCCATCTCCACAATGCCCCCTTCATCTCCATCTCCACAATGCCCCTTCATCTCCACAATGCCCCCTTCATCTCCATCTCCACAATGCCCCCTTCATCTCCACAATGCCCCTATCTCCACATTGCCCCCTTCATCTCCACAATGCCCCCTTCATCTCCACAATGCCCCTATCTCCACATTGCCCCCTTCATCTCCACAATGCCCCTATCTCCACATTGCCCCCTTCATCTCCACAATGCCCCTATCTCCACATTGCCCCCTTCATCTCCACAATGCCCCCTTCATCTCCATCTCCACAATGCCCCCTTCATCTCCACAATGCCCCCTTCATCTCCATCTCCACAATGCCCCCTTCATCTCCATCTCCACAATGCCCCCTTCATCTCCACAATGCCCCCTTCATCTCCATCTCCACAATGCCCCCTTCATCTCCATCTCCACAATGCCCCTATCTCCACAATGCCCCTATCTCCACATTGCCCCCTTCATCTCCACAATGCCCCCTTCATCTCCATCTCCACATTGCCCCCTTCATCTCCATCTCCACAATGCCCCCTTCATCTCCACAATGCCCCTATCTCCAAAATGCCCCCATCTCCACATAGCCCCTTCATCTCCACACTGCCCCTACCTCCAGTCCCTGGTGGTCTAGCGGAGTGGCTGTGCGAAGTCCCGCGCGCCTCTAGTAATGCAGAGGCTGGGAGATGATGTCATCTCCCAGCGCCCTGTATTACTATAACGGCGCACTAGTGGCCGTTGTTGGAGAGTTGCTGAGCAGCGCTAGAAGCGGCGGCGAGTCCCCTTCGGTCACTGGCCCCCGGTCCGTGACCGAATGCCCGTATGGTCAGTCCGCCCCTGCTTGCTCACTCATTCCCTTCTATAATGTACAAAGAAAAACAGTCTCTCTCTTTCTCTCATTCTCAGTTTTTTCCCTGTACAATAAAAATCTCCCTAGATAGTTCTCTCTTGTTCCCTCATTCCCTTCCAAAATGTACAAAGAAAAAGTCTCTCTCATTCTCAGTTTTTCCCTGTACAATAAAATCTCCCTAGATAGTTCTCTCTCCTCTTCTTCTTTCTGATGTACAATGAAACATATTTCTATCTTCTTCTCTGTCTCATTCTCTCTCTTTCCTGATGTACAGTAAAATCTCTCTTTATTGTATACTAGTTGAACAGCCCGTTACACGGGCCACAGTGCCACTGCCACCCGGTCGTGGAGCAATCACGCACATCAGAGACTGCCCACGCCACGGCTGATACAGAGCTGGACGCTCCTTCGGAGCGCCCAGCTCTGTATCAGCCGCGGCGCGGGCAGTCTCTACTGCGCATGACTGCAGCACGCGCAGCAGTGTGTACTGCGCATGTCGCGGCGTTACACACGATTTAGCGAATTATTATATAGGGTCAGAGAAGAGTGGGAAAGAGATAGAGGAATGTGTTTTTATTGTAGATCAGGGAAGAGAAGGAAAGAGATAGAGAGGAAACATTGTTCATTAGATAAGAGAGGGCATAAGAGAGAGTAAGAGTGTAGGAGATCAACACTTTTATTGGACAGTGAGGAGAGAAGATTGTAAGCTCTTGTGAGCAGCATCCTCTCCTCCATTTGTATCCATTTTTTTCAGTATGTCATGTTTTTGTAATGAGCTTGTAATGTGTTCTCTAATTGTACAGAGCTTCTGAAGATGCCTGTGTTTTATAAATGAATGATAATAATAATAATCAGAGGGAACGAGAGCCAGAGAGAATGAGAGAGACAGAGGTTGCTTTATTGTACATCAGGGAAGAGAAGGGAGAGATAAATCAGGACAGGGCTCGGAGAACAAAGGAGAATGATAGATAGAGGGAAGAGGGGGAATTAATTCATTGCACAGCAGCCAGGAGGAGAGAGACAGGGCAGGAGAGAATGATGGATAATAGAGGGAGAGAGAATTTATTTTATCTGTTTCACAGTAGAGAGAGAAAGACAGAGGGAGAACAGAGAGAGAGAGACGGGAGAGAGAGAGACAGGCAAATGCATGAGAGAGACAGAGAGAAGGAAAACCAGGAAAGAGAGAGAGACAGGCAAAGGCATGAGAGAGAGAGAGAGAGAGAGACAGAGAGAAGGAGAACCAGGAAAGAGAGAGACGGGCAAAGGCATGAGAGCGAGAGAGAGGGAGAACCAGGAAAGAGAGAGACGGGCAAAGGCATGAGAGAGACAGAGAGAGAACCAGGAAAGAAAGAGAGATGGAAAAAGGCATGAGAGAGACAGACAGAAGGAGAGGAGAGAGAGTGTGTGTGTGTGTATGTGTGAGATAGAGAGCTACAGGGGAGAAAGAGTGTGTTTATGTGTGAGATAGAGAGCTCCAGGGGAGAAAGAGTGTGTGTGTATGTATGTGAGATAGAGAGCTACAGGGGAGAAAGTATGTTTGTGTGTGTGTATGTGTGTGTTTGTGTGTGAGATAGAGAGCTCCAGGGGAGAAAGTGTGTGTGTATGTGTGCATGTGTGCGTGTGTGTGTCTGTGTGTGTGTGTGATAGAGAGCTCCAGGGGAGAAAGTGTGTGTGTATGTGTGCATGTGTGCGTGTGTGTGTCTGTGTGTGTGTGTGATAGAGAGCTCCAGGGGAGAAAGTGTGTGTGTATGTGTGCGTGTGTGTGTCTGTGTGTGTGTGTGTGATAGAGAGCTCCAGGGGAGACAGTGTGTGTGTATGTGTGCATGTGTGCGTGTGTGTGATAGAGAGCTCCAGGGGAGACAGTGTGTGTGTATGTGTGCGTGTGTTTGTGTGTGTGTATGTATGTATGTATATATATATATATATATATATATATATATATATATATATATATGAGCTCCAGGGGAGACAAGACAGAGAGAGTTCTGGAGGGCACAAGAGTTAATAGGTTCCAGAGACCGAGGGTTTGGGCCGCTCTACTGTAGTATCAGGGCACCATGCAGCCTGGTGACACCGTTACTAGTAGGGAGATTGGCACCATTACACGCCCCCAGCTGGCAACAATCTGGGCTTTCAGCAACAGACCTGGGGCTTTTGTCCCCTTGGTCAGTGCCTAGCAATGCTCCAAATGAAGGGCAAAGGGAGGGGATTTTACCTGCGGAAGATCAATCCAACCACATCATAGGCAACAAATAACATTATCAAGATTTCCAGTGACTTAAAGGGAATAGTAATTTTTGTAGTTCAAGTGTAATTGAATGATAAAGTTTCCCCCGCCCGTCCCTTTTACCTAGTGTAAGTCACCTCCCCTCAGATGTGGAATCTGGTCTCTTGATCGGACAGATCACAGCAAGGGACAATCTTCTTACTGTGATCATAAGGAAAACCCTGCCCCTCTTGACAGGTTTTTCCCTATGATCACTGAAGATTGTCCCTCTCTGTGATCCATCTGGACAGTCTTGCTGCTCTGAGGTGAGCAGTGTTTCATCAGTAAAAGGGGCTGAAGGGGGATACTTTATCATTGAATAACTCTTGAACTACAACTCTGAAAGAACTGAAATAACACTCTCCATGGCCCAAATACTATGAAGATTAATTAGAGATTCTTTTATTATGAAACATTACTATCCCTTTAAATGGAGCTTTTAACCTTTTGAAGACTAGCGAGGTCTCCAACACATTGCGAAGCATTCAAGAGGTTAAAAGATCCATTTAAAGCAATGTGAATTTGAGAATATTTTTTATGGTCCCCTTTGGTGCTCTTGGTCTGTTCCAGAATTGTGCCGGTTTTACTTAGTACAGCGCCCTCTATGTGTAAGATACAGAATAGAGAGAGAAAGAATGTAAGACGGAGAGAGACTCACAGGAAAGGATGAGGAGAGAAGTGAGTGTATTAATCCTAGACCAGGAGAAGAGGAATCATTATAGAGATGCAGGGCTAAGAGAGAGCAGAGCATTTTCCCCTTTATTCATTATACAACAGATAAACCAGCACTTAACGAAATTACTAATTGGAGCCTTTCAGAGCAGCGTGAGAGGAGACCCAGAGCTAGCAATTACACCCTTATAATTGTCGTTCTAAAGCGGGAACTGATAATTGGGTTAGCGGCTCTACCGATAACGCCGGGCAGCCCACAGCTGCTTACACGTGCCTGACAATTTAACCCTTCACAAGTCCATGCTGAGAAAGCTGGGGGGGGGGAGTTCTATTTTGCAGAAACTGTTCTGGAATGGCTTCCCAGCAGAGGTGGTGGAGGCCTGAAATTGAAAGATGACTGGGAAAAACATTATTATCATGAACAGAAAAGTAGACTGACAAGAGCTAATCTGAAAAAATATAAGTACCAGTCAGCTTGTTTTATAATGATGTAATGCTCTGCTGCCAGCATGTAATGATGTAATGCTCTGCTGCAGCATGTAATGATGTAATGCTCTTCTGCAGCACATAATGATGTAATGCTTTGCTGCCAGCATGTAATGATGTAATACTCTGCTGCAGCTTGTAATGATGTAATACTCTTCTGCAGCATGTAATGTTCTGCTGCCAGCATGTAATGCTCTGCTGTAATGATGTAATGCTCTGCTGCCAGCATGTAATGATGTAATGCTCTGCTGCCAGCATGTAATGATGTAACGCTCTTCTGCAGCATGTAATGATGTAATGCTTTGCTGCAGCATGTAATGATGTAATGCTCTGCTGCCAGCATGTAATGATGTAATGCTCTGCTGCCAGCAAGTAATGATGTAATGCTCTTCTGCAGCATGTAATGATGTAATGCTCTTCTGCAGCATGTAATGATGTAATACTCTGCTGCAGCATGTAATGATGTAATGCTCTGCTGCTGCATGTAATGATGTAATGCTCTTCTGCAGCATGTAATGATGTAATACTCTGCTGCAGCATGTAATGATGTAATGCTCTTCTGCAGCATGTAATGATGTAATGCTCTTCTGCAGCATGTAATGATGTAATGCTCTGCTGCTGCATGTAATGATGTAATGCTTTGCTGTCAGCATGTAATGATGTAATACTCTGCTGCAGCATGTAATGATGTAATGTTCTGCTGCCAGCATGTAATTATGTAATCCTTTGCTGCCAGCATGTAATGATGTAATACTCTGCTGCCAACATGTAATGATGTAATGCTCTGCTGCCAGCATGTAATAATGTAATGCTCTGCTGACATACCTGGGAAAGCTCAGGGTTTGACCCAGGGACCCAAGTTTTTGACTCACATCTCACAATGAATTGACAGATTATCAGGGTGAGAGCCCAGTCTTTCCTTAATTTGCTGAAAAATACAAATGACCCTTATGAGCTCCTCCTTGTTTTGAGAAGAGGTGAAGCAAAGGCAGATTTCAACAAGGATCGATACATAGAAGAATCTGTTGATATAATGCAAAATCTATATAAACAGATATAATGCCTGACTGCTGTATGAAGCACCCATACCTACTTCTGTTAGACAAGAGACACTTATTCTTAGGGAACAGCGTCCATGGGCATACCTGGCATTCACAGGGGGGCCTGTTCTCTTGGGGGCTCTCATCTTGGATTCCCAATAGTCCTAATTTCTCATAAGGGAGTCAGCTGTATCCCATAGTCAGATGGTCAGTGAACAGAGACGCTGCCTGGGTGTGGAACACATGTATGTGGCTGTTTTCCCAGGAATAACATGTCTGTGGAAAACCACCATTATCCCTAAGGCAGGGCTCAAAATTTCCACTCGCCACTAGCCGATGGCGAGTGAAAATTTAGCCCTGGCGAGCAGAAATTCAGCCCTGGTGGGTATGTTATGGCTTGCAGTGGCGAGTAACTTTTCAGGTCTGGCTAGTAGCAAAGGACTTCAAATTTTAAGCCCTGCCTAAGGGATCTACTTCCAAAATAAAACTGGAGTAAATATGAAACAAATCAGCTGCACCATAGGGGACAAAACAATTTTGCACATTGGACAGCAATGACTGAAAAGCCAGACAGATATTAACATTCCACGCTGCTCTCCATCCCATCTGCCACTCCCTGCCAACCAGATTCTAACATTCCACAGTTCCCTATCCCACCTGCCACTCCCTGCCAACCAGATTCTAACATTCCACATGCCACCTGCCACTCCCTGCCAACCAGATTCTAACATTCCACAATTCCCTATCCCACCTGCCACTCCCTGCCAACCAGATTCTAACATTCCACAGTTCCCTATCCCACCTGCCACTCCCTGCCAACCAGATTCTAACATTCCACATGCCACCTGCCACTCCCTGCCAACCAGATTCTAACATTCCACAGTTCCCTATCCCACCTGCCACTCCCTGCCAACCAGATTCTAACATTCCACAGTTCCCTATCCCACCTGCCACTCCCTGCCAACCAGATTCTAACATGCCACAGTTCCCTATCCCACCTGCCACTCCCTGCCAACCAGATTCTAACATGCCACAGTTCCCCATCCCACCTGCCACTCCCTGCCAACCAGATTCTAACATTCCACATGCCACCTGCCACTCCCTGCTAACCAGATACTAACATGCCACAGTTCCCCATCCCACCTGCCACTCCCTGCCAACCAGATTCTAACATGCCACAGTTCCCCATCCCACCTGCCACTCCCTGCTAACCAGATTCTAACATGCCACAGTTCCCCATGCCATCTGCCACTCCCTGCCAACCAGATTCTAACATGCCACAGTTCCCCATGCCATCTGCCACTCCCTGCCAACCAGATTCTAACATTCCACAGTTCCCCATGCCACCTGCCACTCCCTGCTAACCAGATACTAACATTCCACAGTTCCCCATGCCATCTGCCACTCCCTGCCAACCAGATTCTAACATTCCCCATGCCATCTGCCACTCCCTACAAACCAGATTCTAACATTCCACATGCCATCTGCCACTCCCTGCCAACCAGATTCTAACATTCCACACTGCTCTCCATCCTACCTGCCACTCCCTGCCAGCCAGATACTGACATTCCACACTGCTCTCCATCCTACCTGCCACTCCCTGCAAGCCAGATACTGACATTCCACACTGCTCTCCATCCCGCTAACTTCTCCCTGCTGTCCAGATACTAACATTCCGCACTAGTCTCCATCCCACCTGCATCTCCCTGCCATCCAGATACTAACTGTCACAACTGAGCCTAGGCAAGTAAGACACCCAGAAGTACGTAAGAGGATACTCCTCCAACAAGGATGATTTGGGCGAGAGACTAGGGAGCATCGCTAGGGGGCGAAGCTAGATTGCGTCAGCCAACCATAGGGAGGCGTGCTACGGCCGAGGCCGTATACAGGTGCTAGCCGCAAAGCTAGAAAGCCCCCTTCGGTTGAGCCTCCGGGGACTCTGGATACCCCACCATAGTTGGACTATACCCCAATGACCCCAGGGAGGAACAGACTCCAGAAAGCTGGAACAGCCCCCTGTAAGGTAGGGCAAATACAGGACTAGCCAGTGGAACAGCTGAGCAGGTAGAGACAGTTAGCCAGAGCAGGAAACCTGGAACGGCTGAGGAGAGATCAGAACATCAGGACAGCAGCTAGATACAGGACTGGAACAAGGCAGGAGAATAGGCAGACTAGCAGGACAGCAAGTAGTCTGAAGACAGTAAGAGAAGCAAGGCTGGAGAGGAACTACTAGCAGCACTAGGAAGCTCCACACAGGATCTGAAGGCATCTTATATAGGGAGATCCAGAGCGGCTTCAAAAGGAGAGACTGCGCATGCACGAGCCCAACCCGGAAGAGGATAGCCAAGACAAACGTCGGAAGGCGGAGGACGCCAGTCAGAAGTACCAGCACGGAGGACATCCACACAGCACGGAGGTGACACTAACACTACACACAGCTCTCCATCCTGCAATCTTCTCCCTGCCAATCAGATACTAACATTCCACACTACTCTTCATCCCTCTAACTTCTACCTGCCAGCCAGATGCTAACATTCTACAATGATCTCCATTCCAATTTCCTCTCCCTGCCAGCCAGACTCTAACATTCCACACTGCTCTCCATCCCACTTGGGTCTCTGACAACCAGATACTAATATTCCACACAGCTCTACTTCCCACTTGCCTCTCCTTGCTGGCAAAACACTAACATTCCACGCTGCTCTCCATCCCACCTGCCTCTCCTTGCTCGCCAAACACTAACATTCCACACTGCTCTCCATCCCACTTGACTCTCTGCCAACCAGATACTAACATTCCACACTGCGCTTCATCCCATTTGGCTCTCTGCCAACCACTTATATTCCACACTGCTCTCCTTCCCACTTGCCTCTCCTTGCTGGCCAAACACTAACATTCCACAGAGCTCTCCTTCCCACTTGCTTCTCCTTGCTGGCCAAACACTAACATTCCACAGAGCTCTCCTTCCCACTTGCCTCTCCTTGCTGGCCAAACACTAACATTCCACACTGCTCTCCATCCCACCCGCCTCTCCTTGCTGGCCAAACACTAACATTCCACACAGCTCTCCTTCCCACTTGCCTCTCCTTGTTGGCCAAACACTAACATTCCACAGAGCTCTCCTTCCCACTTGCCTCTCCTTGCTGGCCAAACACTAACATTCCACAGAGCTCTCCTTCCCACTTGCCTCTCCTTGCTGGCCAAACACTAACATTCCACACTGCTCTCCATCCCACCTGCCTCTCCTTGCTGGCCAAACACTAACATTCCACACAGCTCTCCTTCCCACTTGCCTCTCCTTGCTGGCCAAACACTAACATTCCACAGAGCTCTCCTTCCCACCTGCCTCTCCTTGCTGGCCAAACACTAACATTCCACAGAGCTCTCCTTCCCACTTGCCTCTCCTTGCTGGCCAAACACTAACATTCCACACTGCTCTCCTTCCCACCTGCCTCTCCTTGCTGGCCAAACACTAACATTCCACACTGCTCTCCATCCCACCTGCCTCTCCTTGCTGGCCAAACACTAACATTCCACACAGCTCTCCTTCCCACCTGCCTCTCCTTGCTGGCCAAACACTAACATTCCACACAGCTCTCCTTCCCACTTGCCTCTCCTTGCTGGCCAAACACTAACATTCCACAGAGCTCTCCATCCCACCTGCCTCTCCTTGCTGGCCAAACACTAACATTCCACACTGCTCTCCATCCCACCTGCCTCTCCTTGCTGGCCAAACACTAACATTCCACACTGCTCTCCTTCCCACTTGCCTCTCCTTGCTGGCCAAACACTAACATTCCACACTGCTCTCCTTCCCACCTGCCTCTCCTTGCTGGCCAAACACTAACATTCCACAGAGCTCTCCTTCCCACTTGCTTCTCCTTGCTGGCCAAACACTAACATTCCACAGAGCTCTCCTTCCCACTTGCCTCTCCTTGCTGGCCAAACACTATCATTTTACACTGCTCTCCTTCCCACTTGCCTCTCCTTGCTGGCCAAACACTATCATTCCACACTGATCTCCTTCCCACTTGCCTCTCCTTGCTGGCCAAACACTAACATTCCACACTGATCTCCATCCCACCTGCCTCTCCTTGCTGGCCAAACACTAACATTCCACAGAGCTCTCCTTCCCACTTGCCTCTCCTTGCTGGCCAAACACTAACATTCCACAGAGCTCTCCTTCCCACTTGCTTCTCCTTGCTGGCCAAACACTATCATTCCACACAGCTCTCCTTCCCACTTGCCTCTCCTTGCTAGCCAAACACTAACATTCCACACAGCTCTACTTCCCACTTGCCTCTCATTGCTGGCCAAACACTAACATTCCACAGAGCTCTCCTTCCCACTTGCCTCTCCTTGCTAGCCAAACACTAACATTCCACACAGCTCTCCTTCCCACTTGCCTCTCCTTGCTAGCCAAACACTAACATTCCACACAGCTCTCCATCCCACCTGCCTCTCCTTGCTGGCCAAACACTAACATTCCACACTGCTCTCCATCCCATTTGGCACCACAAATAGGTGGCGCCAATAAATTTAGCACTTCCAGCTCTTTGGGAGGGGGCTACAAATCCCATCATATGCAAACGACGGACGTCTGACAGTTGACGACCCCATACAAACAAAATGTGTCATTGATTTAAATGAGGCATTTACCCCCTTGAATAACAGAGAGGTTTCATCATACTGCAAAGCAACTGGGATCAAGGGGAATTTGTACTTGTCCCCTATCGTGCAGATGGTGTGCCCCAGAATTGCACAACTTTTAAGTATAAGAGCCGAGGTGCGTACAGTCCAAATTCACGTGGTAATCTTAACCCTTCAAGCACCTTAACCAAGCTGATGCATACTTAGTGCTTCAGTATGAAAAAACTGCCAGCAACTGTGATGGCCGCCTCCATGGATATAGCGTCCATGGCTGATTGAAGATGTTATCTCTTGAACAAATGAACAAGGGAAAAAAATCATAAAGGCCATTAGTGTTTCTGGTCATAGTAAAGTAAAGGAGGGGTTATTATTAAGAGGTGTTAGTTTTCTGTTAACAGATATATCATGTGATATTAGGGCTAAACATGTCTGCTACTGTCTCGTATCACAATCTCCTCTCCATCTCTTTCTCTCTCTCTCCCCGTTTCACACTACTCCAGCTCCCTTCCCCCCATCTCCCCCTGTTAGTGATATAATTCTTGCTCGCAGTCCCTGATCACCCCCCCCCCCCCCCCGCCCGACACATGGTCTTCTCCAGCAGATATCATTCTTCCTCGATCTTCCCGGTAATGGTACCAGCAGCCTGCCAGCTCCTTCATCTATCTCAATCCGACCCTTAACTGGCTGCAGACTGTACAATACATCTGTATGAGAGTTGTCTGCCTCTATCAGTCTCCTCTGTCTGTGGACTCCATTCTGCCCAAGGCTATCAATCTCTATCTGTATCCCATGTAGGGAGTGTGTCACTGCTTATCTATCTATCTATCTATCTATCTATCTATCTATCTATCTATCTATCTCATATCTAATAACTATCTAATATCTAATAACTATCTATTTCATATCTATCTATCTATCTATCTATCTATCTCATATCTAATAACTATCTATTTCATATCTATCTATCTATCTATCTATCTATCTATCTATCTCATATCTAATAACTATCTATTTCATATCTATCTATCTATCTATCTATCTATCTATCTATCTATCTATCTCATATCTAATAACTATCTATTTCATATCTATCTATCTATCTATCTATCTATCTATCTATCTATCTATCTATCTCATATCTAATAACTATCTATTTCATATCTATCTATCTATCTAATATCTAATAACTATCTATTTCATATCTATCTATCTATCTATCTATCTATCTATCTATCTATCTCATATCTAATAACTATCTATTTCATATCTATCTATCTATCTATCTATCTATCTCATATCTAATAACTATCTATTTCATATCTATCTATCTATCTATCTATCTATCTATCTATCTATCTATCTATCTATCTATCCATCCATCCATACCTACCTAGGAACTATCAAAATTATCTGACAATGATCTTGTAAATATTAACCCTTAAAGTTCGTATAATATATATTTTCTGTGATATGACCCTAATTGCTGTAATTGAGAGTCACTCCAATCGGTCCTCATGGAACTATTAATATACAGCAACTTAAATATATCACTACATGAACACACATGACATGTAGGACTTCTCCCTCTGCCTTACAGATATCACTACATGATCGCGCACTAGACCAGCACAACTTCTCCCTCTGCCTTACAGATATCTCTACATAAACACACACAAGACAATCATGGCTTCTCCCTCTGCCTTACAGATATCACTGCATGAACACACACAAGACAGTCATGGCTTCTCCTTCTGCCTTACAGATATCACTGCATGAACACACACAAGACAATCATGGCTTCTCCCTCTGCCTTACAGATATCACTGCATGAACACACACAAGACAATCATGGCTTCTCCTTCTGCCTTACAGATATCACTGCATGAACACACACAAGACAGTCATGGCTTCTCCTTCTGCCTTACAGATATCACTGCATGAACACACACAAGGCAAACAGGACTTCTCCCTCTGCCTTACAGATATAACTGCATGAACACACACAAGACAATCAGGACTTCTCCCTCTGCCTTACAGATATCACTGCATGAACACACACAAGACAAGCAGGATTTCTCCCTTTGCCTTACAGATATCACTGCATGAACACACACAAGACAAGCAGGAATTCTCCCTCTGCCTTATAGATATCACTGCATGAACACACACAAGATCAGCAGGACTCCTCCCTCTGCCTTACAGATATCACTGCATGAACACACACAAGACAAGCAGGATTTCTCCCTTTGCCTTACAGATATCACTGCATGAACACACACAAGACCAGCAGGACTTCTCCCTCTGCCTTACAAATATCACTGTATGAACACACACAAGACAAGCAGGACTTCTCCCTCTGCCTTACAGATATCACTGCATGAACACACACAAGACAATCATGGCTTCTCCCTCTGCCTTACAGATATCACTGCATGAACACACACAAGACAATCATGGCTTCTCCTTCTGCCTTACAGATATCACTGCATGAACACACACAAGACAGTCATGGCTTCTCCTTCTGCCTTACAGATATCACTGCATGAACACACACAAGGCAAACAGGACTTCTCCCTCTGCCTTACAGATATAACTGCATGAACACACACAAGACAATCAGGACTTCTCCCTCTGCCTTACAGATATCACTGCATGAACACACACAAGACAAGCAGGATTTCTCCCTTTGCCTTACAGATATCACTGCATGAACACACACAAGACAAGCAGGATTTCTCCCTTTGCCTTACAGATATCTCTACATAAACACACACAAGACAGTCATGGCTTCTCCCTCTGCCTTACAGATATCTCTACATAAACACACACAAGATAATCATGGCTTCTCCTTCTGCCTTACAGATATCACTGCATGAACACACACAAGACAAGCAGGATTTCTCCCTTTGCCTTACAGATATCACCGCATGAACACACACAAGACAAGCAGGAATTCTCCCTCTGCCTTATAGATATCACTGCATGAACACACACAAGATCAGCAGGACTCCTCCCTCTGCCTTACAGATATCACTGTATGAACACACACAAGACAATCAGGACTTCTCCCTCTGCCTTACAGATATCACTGCATAAACACACACAAGACAATCAGGACTTCTCCCTCTGCCTTACAGATATCACTGCATGAACACACACAAGACAATCAGGACTTCTCCCTCTGCCTTACAGATATCACTGCATAAACACACACAAGACAATCAGGACTTCTCCCTCTGCCTTACAGATATCACTGCATGAACACACACAAGACCAGCAGGACTTCTCCCTTTGCCTTACAGATATCACTGCATAAACACACACAAGACAATCAGGACTTCTCCCTCTGCCTTACAGATATCACTGTATGAACACACACAAGACAAGCAGGACTTCTCCCTCTGCCTTACAGATATCACTGTATGAACACACACAAGACAAGCAGGACTTCTCCCTCTGCCTTACAGATATCACTGTATGATCAAACACAAGAGCACCCGCAGCAAATAAGAGTTACATTTCATATGTTTTTGTTAGTACATAGAGATGAACATGGTGCAAAGGGATGAAATACCCTGAAACTCTCATACACCTCCCTCCTGCCATCTGCTTGGCGCAGGCTGCGTGGAGAGGAACATTTTTATATATGTAGTTTAGTAGATTGGTGTAGCCTTGGTAAGCCTACCTTACTATGGCCAGAAATTCCTAAAGGCCCATATGAATTTTGCTCTCGTTCCTTTGATTAAGAGATAACATCTTCAATCAGACCTGAATGTCATGTCCACGGAGGCAGACATGACAGTTGATGTATGGACCACAGAACCTTAATTTTAACCCTTTAAGGAACAGAGGGGTGTGCAATGTCCCCTCCCTCCTTCTGACTCAGGCATTCTGCCTGCTTCAGTTTAAAAAAAAAAAAAAAAAAACTGCCATCAGCTCTCATGTCGGCCTCTGTGGATCTGACATACAGGATTGATTGAAGATGTTATCTCTTGAACAACAGCACAAGGGGAAAAATTAATATGGGCCATTACATTTCCCTGCCCATATTAAAGTAAGTGTGTGTGGGGGGGTTATTATTAGGAAATATTAGTTCTCCTTTAACCCTTTTTAAACATGAGAGGTCTCCCAGAGATCTCTCTATCAACAAAATGGTTAAGAATCTTGTCCAGAATTGGCAAGAGGTTCATCCATCAAAATTGCTGGATACAGAACTCTGCACACAGCCCTCTGACCCCTAGGGGGAGACAAATCAAGATATATCAGACAGGAAAAGACTGTCACTGGGTACTTATCAGGAAGAGGAGACAGAACTGACTCAGCCTTGGAGCTGCCAATTCACATTATGGAGGAAGATGATCTGTGACTGCATTTCTGTATATTGTGCACTGGATGAGACAAGTAAAGGACCAAACCAGAGAAGCAGATCATATCAAATAGATCTGACATGTGCAAGTATGTAGAAGTACTCCTGTAATGGGCATTATTCATCAAGTTAAACATGGGCAATTCTGGAGCAAACCAACTGCAACATGTGGTGAATAAAATCCCCACTGATTTAAAGTACCAATCACCCTTCATTTTGAATATACATGTATACATCTCTGCCATTCAAAGGGTTTAGCTTTATTTGTCAATTTATGCAAGTTATCCTGTACTTCCTGCTAGGAACTGGCTGTTGGGAGGGAGAGTGAAATGTTAGCTTTGCTTAATTTAAAGGGATAGTAATACTTAAAATGTAAAAAAAAATATGTTGTAGGGTTTATCCCCCTGAGTAAAACAAGGGTACTCCCACATTGGCGCTGTTGCTACACCGACCTATGGAGATTTATGGTCCCGGGACCAGAGCTGTCCATAGAATCGTGTAGCAACAGCGCCACTATACAATTTCAGGCCGCTGTGATATTGCACCTAAAAAATTCAACTTTGAAAATTAATAACGTTTGAATGAAACACCTTTCAGCAGTGGGAGTACTCTTGTTTTACTCAGGGGGATAAACCCTACAACATATATTTTTTACATTTTAAGTATTACTATCCATTTAAATAAACGTACACATCAATAAAACGAAAAATCTCCTAAACTATAGTTTTAATTCAAGAAAGGCCACCATAACTATATGCGCTTTTCGAAGCTCTGTCAAGATCACCCAAGTAATTTTAAACTTTTGAGTGCCAGAGGGGTATGCAACGCATTGCGCTGCATGCCCCTTTGGCACTCAAAGGGTTAAAACTTAGCATTTGTGAAAACAGAAAAAAAATAACGGGTGCCAATATTGCCTTATCGCTCAATATATCTCAAATAGAAAGTATTGAAAATACACTCAACTGATTTGATGGTTGAAAGTGACATACACTGTCCTTCAACCAGGGGAGGGCGCAATTGCTCCCTGGGCTGGTCATCTGTCTGGGCTGGTAGGCCACTGTCTCACTCAATCTCCCACTTGTTGCTGTAAATGGAGCTACACTAGTGATACCTCAGAGCTTACAATTGAATGGAGCTACACTAGTTATACCACAGAGCTTACAATTGAAATGGAGCTACACCTATTATACCACAGAGCTTACAATTGAAATGGAGCTACACCTATTATACCACAGAGCTTACAATTGAAATGGAGCTAATCAAGTAATAACACAGAGCTACAATCTAAATGGAGCTGCACTATTACATAACTCCATTTCCCTTGTAAGCACTATAGTATCCATAGTGTAGTTTTAAGTAGATTGTAAGCTCTGTGGTATCACTAATGTAGCTACCTTTCAATTGTGATCTACATGTATGTGGTATTACTTGAGTTAATTCACAACATTAAAGGAGCAGTAAACTTTTATTTATGAAAACACATATTTTACAGAGCATTTCCTGCTGAATAAAACAAGGCCACTCCCATCGCTGTCAGATGTTTTATTCAAAAATTATAGCAGTTTAAATAATCAGGAAGTGAATTTACTGTGTTTACTTCCTGATAGTTCTAACCAACAGGAAGTGAATTTACTGTGTTTACTTCCTGATAGTTCTAACTGACAGGAAGTGACAGGCAGTTTCTATCACATTCTATGGAGAACTGTATGTCACTGACTTTCCTCTCCATTAGAATCTAACAGGAAATCTAATTAGAATTTGACCACTAGAGGGCACTGCTAATGTAAAAACACATGAGTTTAAACTGTAATAACTCTGGAAATATAAATCTCTCTGCAGTGGGAGTACCCTTATTTTACTCAATAGGAAAATCCCTACAATATATATTTTTTCATAAAAAAAAGTTTACTACTCCTTTAATGCCAATTTTAAAATTAATAAAAGTTGGTGGGCTGGGACAGTGGGCTATAACAATCATAGAAATTGGCTACTTGATTGTATTTGCCCCCCCCATATCATAAGTTACCAGCCCTCCCCTGCCTCCAACTAATTCTATCAGGCAGAGATAAAAGACCTGTCTCTGCTCGAGTATTCTCTCTCTGACAGTAAAGACTCTCCCATATTTCCAACGAATGAAATAAAATTGTTTATTAAGTAAAACAATAATCAAGTTGATGTATGTATTTTGCAACAATAGCTTTATCAAGATCCAGTAACAAAATGATAAAAGGAACTTTGTTGGAAGCAGCCCCTGGAGTGACAAGTAAGGTTTGAGGTGGGAGTGTCCAAATGACGTGATTAGCGGCATGACTTGGGAAAGACTTAATAGGAGTGGGCAGGCCTGGACTGGGAAAAAAAATAGACCTGGGCATTTAAGGCTGAGCACGTGATTGTGGACAGAGATTATAATCACGTGTGGTGCGCTGCGCGGCTGCACGTTGATTGTCCACCCTCCAGGAAACTTGTAACGAGGTGGCCGTCTTTCAGAAAGTGAAAGACGGCCCAAACTCGTTTAATGATTAATTTTTTTTTTTAAACGCCTGGAGCGGCCCACCGGGCAAATGCCCGATGGTCAGTCCGGGCCTGGGAGTGGGTGGGATTGGAATGAAGGAAGGCGGGGTTTGCTGTAAAAATGGAGTGAATGGAGCAGGAGCGGGTGGAACAGGTTAGAAAGTGGGAGGGCTGCCACAGATCTCATCCACCCGGCGAATCCCTACCTCTGTCCCTGCAGAGCCAGATTAACACCCAAAAGGGCCCTAGGAAAGGTACCAATTTGCCTCCCCCACCTGGCATATTTCCCACCCTCACTGTAATAAATTCCCCTTGTCACCCCATTCCCATAACACACTCATTCATATTTGTGACGCTACCCTAATAATGACAACCCAGCCCACACTAGTAACTGCTTCCAGGCCATCCCCTTTACATCCCCAGAATGCCACCAACGTCTCTCACCCATGTCCCACGACCTTACATACCCTGGGTTTCACCCTCCACCCCCTCTTCAGTAGCTGGCTGGTCAGATCATCTTAAAGGGATAGTAATACTTCATTTTAACTTTATTTTATTTTGTAGGCATTAAAAAAACATGAAGAATGATATAAGTCTTATCTCTGAAACCTTTATGGTTTAAGAGATATTCACAAGCAAAGTTTCCCCTCCTGTTCAACCAGATCAGAAGGGAGGTGCCCAGGTAGACTGCAGAGAGGGACAATCTTCAATTAAGATAATGGAAAAAGCTGAAAAACTTGTCAAGGGGGGAAGGGCTTTCATTGTTTTCATACAAAGAAAATTGTCCCCTTCTGTTATCTGTCTTGTCATACAACCTGATCCACATCTGAGAAGAGATGGCTTACACTAGGAAAAAGGGGCTGGGAGGGGAACTTTGCTTGTGAATATCTCATAAACCATAAAGGTTTGAGAGATAAGACTTATATCATTCTTCATGTTTTTTTAATGCCTACAAAATAAAATAAAGTTAAAACGAAGTATTACTATCCCTTTAACAACTCCCCCCAAGTCTCCATTTCCAGCGACCACCCCAGACCACTCACTGATCTCTGCGGCTCCCCCAACTATAGCAAGGCCGTCTCCTTGACCCTGTGGAAGAAATTCTATCTAGCCCGTCTTACCAAGGGTACAATTGTCCTTTGGGGGTAGGTTGTAACTAAGAAACACACAGATAAGGGATAATAATGAAAATGATTGTATTATGTACAGAGTCAAAATACTGTTACAGTTTGGATGATAAATACATGAATTGAACAATATTGTAGATTACAGGTATGGAAAAGATGGAATTAAATTGGATACCAGTAAATGTTATGATGACAGTCTCCTCACACCCTCCAGCACAAATCTTGGTTTCTGGTCTCTTATCTGCTGGGCTCACATCTGTATTCTTAAAGGAGCAGTAAACTTTTTTATGAAAAAATATATATTGTAGGGATTTTCCTATTGAGTAAAAAAATGGTACTCCCACTGCGGAGAGCATTATATTTCCAGAGTTGTTACAGTTTAAACTCATGTTTTCTTTTACATTAGCAGTGCCCTCTAGTGGTCAAATTCGAATTAGATTTCCTGTTAGATTCTAATGGAGAGGAAAGTCAAAGTCAGAGACATACAGTTCTCCACAGAATGTGATGGAAACTGCTGAGTCACTTCCTGTCAGTTAGCTCTATCAGGAAGTAAACACAGTAAATTCACTTCCTGTCACTTAGAACTATCAGGAAATAAACACAGTAAATTCACTTTATGATTATTTAAACTGCTATAATTTTTTAATAAAACATCTGACAGCGATGGGAGTGACCTTGTTTTATTCAACAGGAAATGCTCTATACAATATGTGTTTTCATAAAAAAAGTTTACTGCTTCTTTAAGGATAGGTCTTCTTCCGAGGCTGCTCTTCTCTCATGCTGCTCTCCTCTGCCCTCCTCATGCTTTTCTCCTTTACTGCTCTTCTCTTGCTCTGATTCCACCCCAAAAATGCTCCTCCTTTATACCATTTTTCCTATAAATGCTCAACTGACTTCTCACCACACCCACATGTTGGCTTCAAAGAGATATTATTGATGGGGAAAATGCTGCAGAAAACAGGTTTATCAGACACATTTGGTTTCTTATCTCAGACACATTTGGTTTCTTATCTGAACTCTTTATTTAGTTGACAAACAAAAGACTGTTCATTTGTCCTCACTCCTTTCTTATGTAACTAGGAGAGACCTTTCTTTGATTTCTCAAACACCTAACCAAGGAAGGACATCCTGTCAAACCCTTTGAAGCAACCCCCTGCAGTTTGGGAAGGCTGAAATTGTCTTGAATTCTCCTTAAGCAAATACAATTCCCAATGTTCCAAGCCATAATACAGATCTATACCCATGCAATTTTTTAGCTGTAAATAAACAAATATTATATATATACATACATACACACACATATACACGTCTATATCCATATAGATACAGACATGTAGCATACATAAACACAAATCTACTTCTCCACAGACAAACCCCTGTTATAAGTCATATTTGATTAATTTGACTTCCTTACACCCTGGGATCCCGGTCATGGTACAGGGCTCTGTGCGCTATCAAGGCTATCTCACAGCCGCCGTTCCCCAGGTTTCCCCCTCCTCCTCCTCAACCGTACAAGCGCATGTGCACCCATAAACCAGCCCGTTGGGGAATACAGACCCATGTCACAATGTTCCGCCACTTTTGACAATGTATGACCAGGTTCCCTCGAGGTCACCAGACTCTAGGCAAGTGCCTAGGTTGCCTTGCCCTTGATCCGACTCTTTGTCCCTGGTTACCTGGTAATTAACCCATTGAGCGCTAGAGGAGTACGCAATGCGTTGTGTACTCCTCTGGTGCTCAAAGGGTTAAGCCAGAAAACCAGAGTTTCTGGGGCATATCCCAATGATGGTCATTAAAAAGTTTTTAAACAGAGCTTTTAACTCCTTCAATGCTATAGAGGTCAATGTGTTGGAGACCTTTGTAGAATGTAAGGAATTATTTGGGATCTCTGGGTCAGACCCTATGAAGTATATAGGGTTGCCACCCAGCTGGTATTTTACCGGCAGGCCGGTAAAAAATTGGCTTCTGTCCAATGTTAAGTCTATGGAGGGAATGCCATGGCCGGTATTTTTTGGAAGAAAAGGTGGCAGCCCTAGCAGTATATAAAGCTGAGTTAACCCCTAGCTGGGTGAAATGCAATAATTCGGGAGAAACCCAACAGAAACATGAGAGAGAAAAAATATTCCTAAAGTTATCTTTCATTTAAAATTGACACTTAACTCTTTGAATGCTAGAAAGGTATCCATTA
Source organism: Rhinophrynus dorsalis (assembly GCA_037306005.1). Taxonomy (NCBI): domain Eukaryota; kingdom Metazoa; phylum Chordata; class Amphibia; order Anura; family Rhinophrynidae; genus Rhinophrynus; species Rhinophrynus dorsalis. The sequence goes on along the minus strand of CM074727.1, from coordinate 18,380,248 downwards.
TGTTGCTTTGCAATACACTGATTACCTCTCCAGCATTCAAAGAGTTATAAAGTCCCAGTTAATTGAATAGGGAGTTGTATTTTTCCCCTAATAATTGCTGCAGTTCCACTGAGTACATCAGTCACAGTGATAAAGAGGTTGTATACTCCAGCAACAACTAGGTTAATAAGCTCACCTATATCTGATACAGAACAATGCATATAACCCTATAAAAAAGATCCAAAGTACTATGTAATGCCAATTAATTGATTGGAACTACAAATGTTTTTATTGGCAAATCTTTGGAGCGGAGATCCTGATATAAATCTATAAAAATATATACATACCTGGAGTTTTCACAATTAGCTGACCCTGAGCTCTTGTAAATATTAACACTTCATGTACCCATAATATAGATTCACTGCATTATGTCACTACTCACTGTAATCGAGAGGTGCTCCAATCTGTTCTCAAGCAGCCATTAACCCCTTAAGGACCCCTGACGGTCCTGGACCGTCATGGCTTAAATTATAGCAGCATGCCTCCGTAAACGCTGCTATCATTGATTCCAGGCTGAGACTGAACGCTCCGAGACCGGGGTGTTCAGTCTCAGCCCTTTTTGCTTGTGCCAGTTCATGTGATCGCCGTAGCAGCGATCACAAGTACCAGCATTCTGAGAAACAGAGGCAACACGCAAAGCATGCTGTCTCTGAGTGTCTTGTCTACCTCTGTCTCCCTTGCTATCAAAGTAAGGGAGAGAGAAGTAGAGAGGAGACACCTAGTGGTAAAAGAAAATACAGCGACTGGGGGTATTAACCCCTTCACTGCTGGTGCAGGAGGCTGGCTAAATGTAGGTCAGTTTTTGACCTGCAATGATATACTTTTTTTTTTTTTTTTTTTAAATTTTATAAAAATAAAAAAAAAAAAAAAAATCTCGTTAAACAATTTTGGAAGTGTGATTGTTGTGGAGCCATGTAATACACTTATACACACAGCCAAATGTCAGGGATAAAAAAGTGACAAAATAGGGTGGGGAAAAAGGGACATGGGGATTTTCACCCGGGGGGACAGTGGACACTTTAAACTGCGCATTTTGTAGGTATGACTGACCGGTCATACTTTTCATGCAGTCTCCATAAAAATTTAACCCTTTGTGCCCAATTGATCCCAAGAGAAAAAACAAAAATGGTGTTTTTTTGGGGGTTTTTTTTACTTTTTTTTTTTAATTTTCATAAAGTAAATGGTGGATAATCCATATAAGTGGGGTATCAAAAGAAAGCCCTATTTGTGCTTAAAAAAAAGTATGTAATTTATGGGGGTGAAATAAAAGCCTAAGAGGGAAAACACTGTTGAACAAAGACATAGTCAAAAAGGTCAGAACTGCTCCGGTCCTTAAGGGAAAACAACCTCAGATTTTCCTGGTCCTCAAAGGGTTAAAATATAGAACTTAAAGGGATAGTAATGTTTCATAATAAAAGCAGCTCTAATTAATCATCATAGTATTTGGACTTTGGAGAGTGTTATTTCAATTCTGTCAGAGTTGTAGTTCAAGAGTAATTCAATGACAAAGTCTCCCCCTCCCGCCCCTTTTACTGATGTAACACTGTTCAGCCAGATCAGAAGGGAGGTGCCCAGGTAGACTGCAGAGAGGGACAATCTTCAATTAAGATAAGGGAAAAAGCCGAAAAACCTGTGAAGGGGGGCAGGGATGTCATTGTTCTCACAGTAAGAATTTTGACCCTTGATGTGAGCTGTCTGGTCTATGGACTGCATTCCACATCTGAGGAGTGGGGGCTTACACTAGGTCAGCGGTTCTCAACCTTTCTAGTGCCGTGACCCTTTGATAAAATTTCCCAAGTTGTGGCGACCCCTAACAGCAAAATGTATTTTGTTGCTCCTTCATCTCTGTAATTTTGCTACTGTTATGAATCAAAATATAAATATCTGATGGTTTTAAGCGACCCCCAAAGGGGTCCCGACCCACAGGTTGAGAACCACTGCACTAGGTAAAATGGGCGGGAGGGGGATAATTTATCATTCAATTACTCTTGAACTACAACTCTAACAGAATTGAAATAACACTCTATATGGCTCAAATACTATGAAGATTAATTGGGGCTACTGTTTTTGTGAAACATTACTATCACTTTAAAGATATCACTGTATGGAACACACAAACAATCAGGACTTCTCCCTCTCCCTCCCTGGTACAAATGACACCAATTTAAAGTCTATATAAGCAGTTAATTGGACCAGACTCAATAATATATAGCTCTGGAATCTCTCACCCTGAGAATATGGCCCTTCACCCTGAGGTCTGGGTAAAAACTGTTTTATGGTCAAACACTGAGTCACCAGCTATGAATGTAGCGTATATGGAGAGGGAGAGTAATAAAAAAATAACAGTTTATCAGTGCCATCTAGTGGCCAATGGAAGTCACTGCTACAAAAGAGATTCAAACAGAGAAAGATATGGGCTGATGTACGTATCTGGGAACTCTCAGGGTTTGACCCGGAGAATCAGGGTTTAGACCCAAATCTCAGGGTCTCAGGGTGAAGGGCCAAATTCTCAGGGTGAGAGAGGTCTGTGATACCTACTATAAGATTTGCCACCATTAAATGTTTCTTTAGTATCTAAATTGCTGCCATTTGTACCAGAAAAGCAGCAGGAAATGTCCTGCTTGTCTTATTTGTGTTTAGGCAGTGAGATCACTAAGTTGTAACATGTAAAAGGTTCCTCGTGGACCGATTGGAGTACCCTCAAGTTAGAGCAAGCAGGTACGTATTGCCTAAAATCTACATTATAGGAAGCTTTAAGGCTTAATATTCCAAAGATCTCAGGGTCAGCTCATTTGGAAAGTTCCCAGGTATGCTAATGTATGTGGGTTCTTAAAGGGATGGTAATGTTTCATAATAAAAGCAGCTCTAATTAATCATCATAGTATCTGGACTTTGGAGAGTGTTATTTCAATTCTGTCACAGTTGTAGTTCAAGAGTAATTCAATGACAAAGTATCCCCCTCCCGCCCCTTTTACTGATGTAACACTGCTCAGCCAGATCAGAGTGGGAGGTGCCCAGGTAGACTGCAGAGAGGAACAATCTTCAATTAAGATAAGGGAAAAACCTGAAAAACTTGTCCCCTTCTGTCATCTGTCTGGTCTATGAACTGCATTCCACATCTGAGAAGAGATGGCTTACACTAGGTAAAAGGGGCGGGAGGGGGAAAACTTGCTTGTGAATATCTCTCAAACCATAAAGGTTTGAGAGATAAGACTTATATCGTTCTTCATGTTTTTTTTAATGCCTACAAAATAAAATGAAGAAAAAATGAAGTATTACTATCCCTTTAACCATCATACCTGAGAACTCTTCGGATATCACCCGGAGACTCAATTTTTTAGAGTTAATTACAGGGTCTCTGAGGACAGTGACTGATTCTCCAGTGGTGGTGAGTTTCCTGTGAAAGCTTTAACCACACAAACTACCGCACAATGTTGAGCACTCCCGTTAAATCCTCCGGATAACTGAGGAAATCACATAATTTGAGTCACAAATATGGATAAGTACTTGTTGTACAATCCTATATAATAATTCGCCAAGTTGTGTGTAACGCCCGACATGCGCAGTAGAGACTGCCCGCGCCGCGGCTGATACAGAGCTGGGCGCTCCGAAGGAGCGTCCAGCTCTGTATCAGCCAAGGCGCGGGCAGTCTCCACTGCGTGTGACTGGCCCGCGACCGGCTGCCAGAGGCTCTGTATCAGCCGAGGCGCGGGCAGTCTCCATTGCGTGTGACTGCCCCGCGACCGGCTGCCAGAGGCACTGTGGCCCGTGTAATGGGCTGTTCAACTAGTTTGTAATAAAACGTTCATGTTTTTAACTATAACGGGAGTGCTCAACATTGTACGGTAGTTTGTGTGGTTAAGTATTCAATTGTGACGACCTGGGAACGTCATTACTCTACCTGGCACATGTTTTCTGCTATCTGTTTGGAAGGACACTGTGGTTGAACTACAAGAGGTTCCAGTAACTCCAGAGCCACTTAAATGTTTCTTCAGTAGTTTCTATGAGCTTCCTGTGAAATCCTGCCTACCTCTCCTCCTTCCCACCCTGTTCTGCCCACTTCCCACCTACTTCCCGCCCTAGGTTATAGTGAGCAGAGACATACTGCGCATAATCTACATTAAAGGGAGAGTAATGGAGAGTGTTATTTCAATACTGTCAGAGTTGTAGTTCAAGAGTAATTGAATGATAAAGTATCCGCCTCCCTCCCCTTTTACTGATGTAACACTGCTCACCTCAGAAGATCAAGACTGTCCGGATGGATCGTGGAGAGGGACAATCTTCAGAGAGCATAAGGGGAAGCCTGAAAAACCTGTCAGGGAGGGCAGGGTGTCCTTATGATCACAGTAAGAAGATTGTCCCTTGCTGTGATCTGTCCGGTCAAGAGACCAGATTCCACATCTGAGGGGAGGTGGCTTATACTAGATAAAAGGGGCAGGAGGGGGATACTTTATAATTCAATTACTCTTGTACTACAACTCTGACACATTGAAATAACACTCTGTATGGCCCAAATACCATGAAGATTAATTGGTGCTGCTTTTATTGTGAAACATCACTATCCCTTTAAGGGGATGTTTAGGTGTATGTGTAATCCTGTGATTACTAGTCGGACAGTAGTAGTAAATCAGTATATGTGTAATCCTGTGATTACTAGTCGGACAGTAGTAGTAAATCAGTATATGTGTAATCCTGTGATTACTAGTGGGACAGTAGTAGTAGTCATGGGCGTCCGGAGGGGGGGCAAGGGGGGCACTTGCCCCCCCTACAATTACCCCCCTCCATATAAATAAAGGGGCTACATGGGCTGGCCTGGGGGTCATATTATGGCTTTGCCCCCCCTGGAAAAATGTCTGCGGACACCACTGGTAGTAGTAGGTCAGTATATGTGTAATCCTGTGATTACCAGTGGGACAGTAGTAGTAGTAAACCAGTATATGTGTAATCCAGTGATTACCAGTGGGACAGTAGTAGTAAATCAGTATATGTGTAATCCTGTGATTACCAGTGGGACAGTAGTAGTAATGTATGTGTATGTCAGTAAGTACCAGTGGGACAGTAGTAGTAATGTATGTGTATGTCAGTAAGTACCAGTGGGCCAGTAGTAGTAATGTATGTGTAGGTCAGTAAGTACCAGTGGGACAGTAGTAGTAATGTATGTGTAGGTCAGTAAGTACCAGTGGGACAGTAGTAGTAATGTATGTGTAGGTCAGTAAGTACCAGTAGGACAAGTGGAAACAATGTAGTGATTACCAGTGGGCTGTGGAATAGATTGTGGTGTCCCCATGTATGTATGAGTCAGTGATTACTAATAATCCGGTGTGGTAGGGCTGGACTGCCTCTTGTCACACGTTTTTATTAGTAAAATGTTGGGGATATGTCATGTGCCTTACTCCCCGCACCTCTTACATGAACTTCTGGGCCCCTGCTGCTGTTTCAGACTACCAAGTCATTGGCAGTCAATTTTTGGCCCTCCAGAACCTTTGCAGGCCCCTGAACCTCTATTGGGACATTCGTGGCCCAATGCACCTATACAAGCTGTTTCTGGCCCGCTGGAACACTCGGGCCGTTTTCAGCAATTTTTGGCCCACCGGACCCTCGTGGGTCATTTTCGGCCTTACGGACCCTTGCGGGCCATTTTTGGCCCAGCCCAACATGGACACTCATGAACCATTTTTGGCCCGCCCACAACTTGCGGGCCAATTTTGGCCCTCCGGACCCCCGCGGGACATTTTTGGCCCGTCTACCTTTCAGGGGCCAGTTTTGGCCGGTTGTTACATTGCGGGCCGCTTCTGCCCACCAGTGCTTTAAGGGTCATTTTCGGTCCGCCATCTCTTATGGGCAGTTTCTGGAGCATGTAATTTCTTATGTGCCTCGATCATGCTATAGCACACAGCTCCACCTACTACCCTCCCAAAACAATGTCTTAGGGCCAATCAGACATCTCATTCCATCCTTCTTGAGTAAGATCTGCCCTCCTTTTTTCAGGATTGGGTAACCACTCTCCTTGCTGTCCCTGACAGTCAGGGGAGGTCTTTCCCTTTTCACCCATTTATTAGAAGGGATAGATGAGTCCCTTCTGCCTCCTCCTGTATTACCAGCAGGGGGAGGTATTTCTACTCTCTCCCCTCCCTCACCATCTGCCCTTAGAGGTCTCTCCTTTCAGCACCCATACCGGGTCCCACAGTCCATCATCAACATGTGGAAGACAGTCTTGGTGCTGAAGCAGGAAAACTGGCAGACTACAAACCGAGGGGTGCACAAACCACATGTGCACATTATATGCGCACGCATGCTTCGTAGTACACGCGGACTCCACCATTGGTTGTCTTCAGTCTAGTCCTGAGTAAGTGCTCTGTTGCTGTTAGCTGCTAGTGCCACAGCAGACAAAGAGTTAAAATGCCCATGGTTGCTACACATAATGTCAAATGTTATTACATTAAGCTGCCTGTGTTTTAGAAATATGTCTATAAGATAAAATAGCAATTCTATAGATATTAGTAATGCTCCAGGTTATCTAAATGTATCCCCTTAGTTGCCAGAAACATGCCCAAACAACTACATGGTTAAAGTAACATATGGTTATATACAAGTTGCTTTTATATGAAATATTGTGTTAGAAGTTCACATGTAGACAATGTAAGCCTCTTTTGATATGACATTCTATGCTCTTTTTCACCTGCTGGGGCAGCGATTTTGCCTGCACACTTCACTTCCTCCTGAGTCTTAAAGAACAGAATACACAAGCACAAAGGAAAATTGTTTACCCCAGCCCACTGAAAATCATTACTTCATTTTAATATATATATATATTTTTTTATTTTCTTTAAAAGTGACTTAATATATTTATACCCATATCTTTCAATCTGTGTTCTCTCAAGCCATTTTACGTGACTTCTTGATGTTACCGTTTACCTCCTTGTCCCTCATATCAGCTAATGGCTATCACAGTGCCCTTATCACATCAAAATGAAGTTCAGTTTTGTAGGGTCATACAACATTGAATGGTTCTGTCCTTTTTTGGCTCCTCCCTTTTGTGGCTCCGCCCCCACGGACCCACAACTATGGCCGGTATTTGTTTGAGGGAAAAGGTGGCAACCCAATCCCCAGCAGCACCCCCTAAAACAAGTGTCCCTTTGTGGCCATTTGAAACGCTGGTATGTTTGCATCAACTACGTTATTTTACTGTGAGTGCTAGATGAATAGCAATGCATTTACCCCTCTGGGATTCAAAGACATAAAAAAAGCACATACAAAAAAAAAGTCTGCTGCATTGATACATAGGAACCATTACAGCCTAATAAGTAAGCACTACTGTCCTACACGTGATAATTTATATACGCGCCTTTGTATGAAAATGATACGGCAGCCCTAACACCTTCCAGCGTCCTTGGTCGGCCATTATGAGACTAATGGAAGCTATAGGCCTGCAACAGCTGGTGAACCACTGATTACTCATCTGTTATCGAAAGAGTCTACCGATTTCAAAGTTAACCAATCAGAGCCGCCTCTCATTACACATACATCGCGTGACACGACTTGTCCAATAAAAAAAAAGAAAAAAGGCTTTCCGCTAGTAGGCGGGTTTAGCTTCAGAGAGAGGCTTGGGAGAGGTATCATTGCGCATGCGATGTAGGCCTATCTCGTTACGTGATTGGCTGGTTCATGGATTCTCTCTTAGTGGAGGGGCTCTGCTGGATATATAAGGAAGAGGGCGGAGACAATGCACGTTGTTCGGTTCGTTCAGTATGGCTACTTGGAGGCAAGTGTTATGGCTGCGGCGTGTTTAGGCCTGGACTAGTGCTGGGTTACTGGAAGCGCTCCAGATCTTGCTTGGCTACGAATTCCGTCAGCTGCAGACTTCTCGAGGATGATGGTATATGTAGTCCAAAAGCAGTTGGGGGTTTCCATGTGCTGATGCCTATCTGCGATAGTTTTGGGGGAGAGTATATTTTGAAATATCCTCTTTAACGCAAGTAATGTTGCAGTCCACTTATCACTAGGTACAGTGATGCTGTTACTGTGAGATTCTACTTCATAGCTATTACAGATGAACGGCTTGGCTTACGTTAGCTGTGTAGCAACTGGTAAAACAAAGAATTCTGTTGCGTTCTATGGGAGAGGCGAGTCCTTGGTAAACAGATCTAGGTATAACTATTACAACTGCCCAGTCACTACTTGAAGTAGCCTCTTAGTCGGCAGTAAAAACCATGAAACCTTGTTTTACTTAAGGTACTGCCCTCTTGTGAGTGGGGAAACTTCGTCTTACACACGATGCATGAATTATAGTGCTGAGGTCTTGGCCCTGGTGACTAGAAAACCCACTGCAGTTTTGTACACTTTCTCCAAGTAGCTGTCAGCTATTTTGAGGCATAAAATCTAGTTGTCTGCACGGATAGAGCAGACTCTTCTGCTTTACCAGTACTCTTATTGATCTCCAGTATTATCTATAAACTGGCTATTATAATAGAACCTTTAAATATGAGGGTAGTGGGCTTTAATTGCAACTACCTCTTTAATATTTCTGCATAAATGCAACAACCCTTTGCATGTTAAAGAGGTATCCAAATTGGGTGTCTCTGGCACTTAAATGCTAAATGGCTTTGGAACAGGGTGAATGTTTGTGTGTTTGGAAGTTGGGTTGTAACGCTTTTTAATTATGCTAACCTGATGTGTGGTTATATCAACCTATTTACGAAAGCAAGTCCTATAAAGTACTAACTTGGCAAATAGTTATTGGAGATCTGATGTTGGCAAATACAAACCCTGTGAGTCCTATATTGTCAGCTCTTGCATGAAGCATTTGTTTGCAATATTGTAGATAAGGCCAGTGGCTGTCTAGCAGTGACCATGTTGGTATTGTGGATTTAACAAATGTGTAACTTGTGATTCTTTGTCTTGCAGATACTGCACCATGAACTGCCTCCACTTCATACCTCATTGGTGAGGCTTTTAATTTACAGTGCTAGTAATGGCATGGAGGGCAATATATTATGAATAAGACAGCTGACTTTAAAGGGATTGTAAGGTCTTAATTAGTAACTGTACAGCATAAACTAAAATCCATTGGTGCTATTCATATCTCAAACCTCTAAGCTTTGGGAGAGCATTCTAAAGTTTCCCTTAAACTGACAGCAGGAGTTCCTGGTCCTGGGACCAACAGGTGGCAGCTCTTCAGCAGAGCCATAATTAGTCTTAATTTGGGATGCTCTACAAAGTGTGCTTGTTTTGCAAGCACACTTTTCAGCCAGTTCCAAAAAAGTAGTTTTCTTTAAATGTGCTATTGCTTCTCTGCTGGAGAGCTGCCTCGTTTTGACTGACTCTGATGTCCTGTCAGCTTTACAGCTAACCTTGGAGGGGGAGCTTTAGAATACTCTCCCCAAAAAAATCTCAAACCACTATGGTTTGAGATGCATGCATTTAAAGTCCAGTGTTTCCTGCTGTCCACTGTAAAGCTGTCAGCAGGAGATCCATGTCAGCTGACAGTCACTGCAACAGAGCCGTGATATTTACAAAAAATCACTTCACTGGAATGGTCTAAAGTGTGCTTGGTCTGCAAGCACACTTTAGATGATTCTGATGGTCATTTGTTGTAAATACTGCGATTGCGGCTCTGCTGCAGAGCCTCTGTCAGCTAACATGGATCTCCTGACAGCTTTACAGTGGACAGCAGGAAACACTGAACTTTAAATGCATGTATCTCAAACCATAGTGGTTTGAGAGATTTTTTTTTTTTCTGGGACATAACATCCCTGTAAAGATGACCTAGCATCTGTTCTGTTAACGAATCTCTGAGAAGTCGGGTTCTTTGGAGTTGACTACACATGTGTGGTCTGGGGAATGACTGCTGTGTTCTGTGGCCTTATTGGCTATGGATCTGTACCATGTAGCCACACCCTGACCTAGAGAAACTTCCAGGCTGGCTTCTTTGTAGGTGCCACTGGAGCAGTAACAGGTGTGGGCATCTCCTAGTGTCTGATGCTCATGTATAATACTGCACACATTCCTGTCTCTGAAAGGGGTCAGTCCTGACTTTGGGTGGCTCATATGCCTTATCTATAATGTCTCCTGCTGCTCAAGCATTAAGATAACAAAATCTGTTCTTTCTTCCAGATACCTGTACACAAGGAACTGAATTCACCCCTCTAATCCAGTTATGGTAAATTATCCACTGTCCTCTTCCCCTATTGTAAGACTTGCATTTATAACTTCAGGTGTGAAGACATTCTCCTTTTAGAGACTTACTATCAAATGGATGGGATATATTCATATCTACACAGCAGCACTGCATTTCAGTGTAGTCTTTCACCTGGATACAAATGACAGGTTCTTGTGTATATGGAAAATCTTATGACCCCATTTTAAAGGGATAGTAACACTTCGTTTTAACTTTATTTTATTTTGTAGGCATTAAAAAAAACATGAAGAATGATATAAGTCTTATCTCTCAAACCTTTATGGTTTGAGAGATATTCACAAGCAAAGTTCCCCTCCCCTTTTACCTAGTGTAAGCCATCTCTTCTCAGATGTGAGTCTGGTTGTATGACCGGACAGATAACAGAAGGGGACAATTTTCTTTGTATGAAAACAATGAAAGCCCTGCCCCCCTTGACAAGTTTTTCAGCTTTTTCCATTATCTTAATTGAAGATTATCCCTCTCTGCAGTCTACCTGGGCACCTCCCTTCTGATCTGGCTGAACAGGGGGGGGATACTTTGTTTGTGAATATCTCTTAAACCATAAAGGTTTCAGACATAAGACTTATATCATTCTTCATGTGTTTTTTTTTTAATGCCTACAAAATAAAATAAAGTTAAAATGAAGTATTACTATCCCTTTAAGAACTTTTCCTAGACATGCCAGCTGTATGTGGTGAGCAGTTCTGCACATTGTACACTTGAGAAATGACTAAGTCCTGGCTAGAATATTACAGCAGTGACAATTGTTACACTTTGCGTTGTCTTACTTAATATATCACTGAGGTGTCACCTACATGTCTTAAAGGGATAGTAATGTTTCATAATATCAGCTCTAATCATCATAGTATTTGGACTTTGGAGAGTTATTTCAATTCTGTCAGAGTTGTAGTACAAGAGTAATTCAATGAAAAGAATCCCCCTACCGCCCTTTTTACTGATGTAACACTGTTCAGCCAGATCAGAAGGGAGGTGCCAAGATAGACTGCAGAGAGGGACAATCTTCAATTAAGATAAGGGAAAAACCTGAAACTTGTCAAGGGGGGCAGAGCTTTCATTGTTCTCATAGGAAGAAGATTGTTCCCTTCTGTTATCTGTCCAGTCTATGGACTGGATTCCACATCTGAGAAGAGATGGCTTACACTAGGTAAAAGGGGCGGGGAGGGGAACTTTGTGAATATCTCATAAACCATAAAGGTTTGAGAGAAGTCTTGTATCTGTATTTTGTAGGCATTAAAAAAAATGAAAACTATTACTATCCCTTTAAGTGTTAAACACCACTTGCACTCAGGGTTAAAATGGGGGGGGGGGGGTTAGATGAATTATGGTTAAAGCTTTTTCTGCAAAAGATCTGTTATTACTGATCTTGAAATGCTAGTCTTAGTTTGAATACACAGAATTCAACAAGTCATGTAGAAATTGGGGCTACAACTCCCAAAATCAGTGAATCAATTGGCTAAATTGTGTGAAAGTGTACAGAAATGCATAGTTCATGTTTTGATCTTTCTTAACCCTATGAGTGCCAGATGGGTACAGAACACACTGAAGTACAATGTATTCTGTACCCGCTGGCACTCAAAGGGTTAATTAGACATGCAGTCTTCTTTTGTATATCAAGACATCTGGTGCATTGTGGCTTGTAAAGGGGCTTTTAACCCTTTGAGTGCCAGTGGTATGGAATGCAATGCATTCTGTACCACTCTGGCACTCAAAGGGTTAATTGCAGATTCCTTTTAGTCAGGGTGCTAAATAGAGGCCAACTTGGCACACTAAATCCTTATCAGTTGTGGATCTCTAATGTTGGCCAACACAACTGGTGACTTGCTAATGAGGCTTCTAACTCACTAACAAATTACCTGTTTTATATGGTGCTGCTGTCATACTCTAGCTTCTCCCTTTATTACATATGGTGCTAGAGAGAAGGAAAATTAGAACTGGTGCACAGTCCTTGTCACTATATGCTGACTAATGAGATTGGGATTGTCTCATGCACTCTTGGGTGTCTAGTATTAAAGGGATAGTAATTAAGTATTACTAATCCCTATATTAAAGTCCTATTAAATGTGTTATAAAAGCTTGAGAGAATTGCTCCTAAAGTTGCCCTCTCCCTCCCCCAAAGTCAGTGTTGTAGCTGACTGAAGGGAAATCCAGTCTTAAATCAGGTGGCTCTGCAGCGATCACGTTAATTAAACAAAATCACTAAAATGGCCACCTACATGTGCTTGCAAGCCAAGCCCATGTAGAAGACCATTTCAGTGATGTTTTTTATTAACGTGATCCGGCTGGGCTGCAGAGCCGCCTGAAAGTCATATGACGGGCTTCCCTGCAGTCAACTAGAACACGCTCCCTTTGGGGGAGGGAGAGGGCAACTTTAGGAGCGATATGTTTGAGATGACACTGCGGGCAATATGTTTCTTTTTAATAGGACTTTAACATCTTAAGGTATTACTAATCTCTATATTAAATGGATAGTCTTACTTATCTAGTAAGATACCTGTTAATTGCTAGACAGTTTGCCCTTTTCCTATCTCTAGCTGCAAGTATTAGACTAAAGTGGCCTCTTGTGATACTATGTCAACTTGTGTTGCAGATCCTCCAACAAGGAGCTTCCATTACTGCATTTATAAGGTAAGATTCCAAATGCCTTCATTTAAAGGAAGATCTCTATACCTGGCTCAGACCTTAAAAATTTCCAGCTATATGCCTGTTCTGAGTAAGCATCCTGGCTGAGTAAGGGATTGACCACAATGGCTTCCCTCAAGTCGGGGTGCAAAATAAAGGGGCCAACTTGGCACAGGGAATCCTTGTTATCCATCTTGGAAGTCTCTGTAATGTTGGCCAACATGACATTCTAGCATCACTATCAGGGAATTGGATGTAAAGGGGAGAGCATGGGCCTCTCAAACTTTCCTGGAAGGGGGAGCAATGCCATAATATGGAAGCCTGCCCAGCTGCATTAAGGGGGTGTAGTAAAGTGCCCTCCCCTGCCGGTTCCCACTGACTTGACTAACTCGGTAAGGTGATATAGCAGGGTTGTCCATTAGGTCTTCAAGGGTAGCAGATGGTCAGAATTTAAGAATATCCCAGGATTTAAGATCAAATGGAGTAATCCTTCCTTTATGCTGAAGGAGGGATACTCATAGATCCTGGCCTGTTCATGAACTTTCACTGCACTCCAGTACTGCTCAGCCCTATAATGACCAGAGAAGTTGGATTTTATTTCTGCTTTACACCCCCTTAAAGTGTTAGTAATGTCCACAAACGTTTTTGCATTTGGAAGAGCTTAAAAAGTGGCGCTCAATGCAAAAAATCTCAAACTGCTATGGTGTGAGATACAGGCTTCTAAAGTTTGATCTCTCCTGACAGCTGTAAAGCTGTCGGCAGGAGATCTGTGTTGGTCGACAGAGGTGCTTGAGCAGAGCCGCGATCTTTGTTTACGATGAATCCCTTCATTGGAAGGTGTAAATAACGAGATCGGAGCTCTGCTCAAGCACCTCCGTGTCGACCAACACAGATCTCCTGCTGTCAGTAGGAGAGATCAAACTTTAAATGCCTCACACCATAGTGGTTTGAGTTTTGTTGGTTTTTTTTTTTTTGTTTTCCACATTTAGCTCAGACTTTTAAGCTCTTCTAAATGCAAAACTCTTGTGGATATTAACTTTAAAGGGTGTAGTTTTAAATATGGGAAACATTTGCAGGGTTTCTACTAAAGAATAAAACAAAGGTACTGACACTGCTGAGGTGGCTGTTGCTGCAACTCAAATACATTCTTTTCCTGTCGCCTGAATGTGATGGTGCTGTAACCATCCATAGACTACTGCAGCATCAGCACCAACTTTTTTTTAACTAAAACATGTTTGAAAGTGGCAGTACCTTGTCTTTTTCTGCCTTAGAAAGCAATAAAATTGTCGTCTTTTCAAGACTCATTCCAATCTGGATAGGGTGTGTATGTTTTAAGGAATTACTAAATTCTAATTGTTGCCTCTTTCAGATCCCCAGGTTGAAGACTCTCCTCCCAGTGGTAAGGTGCCAGCTGCCTATCCAAATGATGCCAGTAATTCAGTTCATGATAAACTTCTGGCACCTCCTGCAAGAGTATACAGCCCACCTAGAACTTTTATTCCAGACTTAAATAAGTACATATCCAGTTTGGGGGGGGGGGGCGCAGTCATTCTCTGGAGGGTGAGTCAGTTCAGCATCTGAATTACCAGTTAACACACCCACTACAGTAATGTCTTTGGTGCATATTGCTTCTTTATGTAGCACAAAGTCTCTGGCAGTTTTGTTCCAAAGCTGTTAATACTTCACCTGAGCTTATCCAGTACACTGCTTTGCAGTGCATTGTACAAAGTGGTGCAATTGTAGTATAAACTGCATGGTAAGGGACAAATTCAAATTCCTATCTTTAAAAGGTGTCCTTTACACAGACATCAGATTTAGCTGACTGGCCAGCAGCTCTTCCACAGGGCTGAAATAACTGTCTAGAAAGAGAATTCATTGGAATGAAATATACAATGTGCCTGGATTGCAGGCTCACTTTGTACAAGTAGACCATTCCAATGAAGTATAGCTTTTTAGATGGTGTTATTGACTGCTGGGGAGCTGCTGGTCCCGGGACCAGCATCTGCTTCTGTCAGAGCATTGATGCCTGAGAGGGAAACGCTTAGGAACTTCTCTTAAACTGTACAGGTTTGAGAGATGGGAAGTAGGTCACTGCACTTGTTGTTATGTACACTAGTAAGCATTTATAAACTAAACTTTTTTGTGGTGTCCTGACTAAATCTAAACTAGCCCAAGATACAGGATTAAACTTCTAATACTCACACCGCACACTATTCCACTTACCACTCTTTCCATTTAGTGCCCACCTCTTCCAAGTTAGTGCATGTTTTCCCCTACTTGTGTGAAGGATTCCTGCTGAACTTTATTAAATCCCTTTAAAACATTTAGTTCCAGCCCTATTCTGTCCTACAAGCAGGACTCTTAAAGTCCTGGTAATTATGCTCTAAGGAAGGGCTGTCAAAGTTCAGTCTTCAAAGGCCACAAACTGACCAGGATTTAAAGGGATAGTAATACTTTATTTATTTTTTTTTTTACTATCCCCCCATGTTGCAACCCTTAAATAGGAACTAAACCAGCTGCGTCTCAAACCTTTGGTTTGAGATCTGCTTTCAAAGTTCCCTCTCCCCTGACATCAGTGTTATAGCTGACAGCAGGGGAATCTGGGACTGGCAGCAGCTCTGCAGCAGTGGCAAGATTCTGTTATAGAAACAAATCCTTCACTGAAATGGCCTCCTATGTGTGCTTGGTTTGCAAGCACATGTAGAAGACCATTTCAGTGAAGGATTTGTTTCTATAACTGTCTTGCCTCTGCCGCCGGTCCCAGATTCCCCTGCTGTCAGCTATAACACTGATGTCAGGGGAGAGGGAACTTTGAAAGTAGATATCTCAAACCAAAGGTTTGGGATGCAGCTGGTCTAGTTTAGTTCTTGTTAAAGGGCTGCAACATGGGGGATAGTAAAAATGAAGTATCACTATCCCTTTAAGGATTTCAATGATTAAGCCTAGGTGAGTTAACCAATGGCTCATTTTGAGTGGCTCACCTGTGATAAGAGAAATTATCTTGTACTGTTGGTGGGCCTTGAACTGGACTTTGACTGATCAGCTCTAAGGTGTGAAAGTGGAGTTGACTCTCTTGCAGTTACTATGTTCTGAGAAGAATATGCACAAAGACTTGCAAAGTTGGAAAGATCTTGTTGCATAAGCACCATAGAATAACATAGGATCTGGAGACGTAATCACCTTTATCACACTTGGTGCACAACCCTCCTGGAGCCTATAAAAAGGCTTTCATAAGGGAATGATACATGGATTTCCCTTCTGCTAGTTTAGCATTTGCCATTCCTTTAAAAGTTAGAACAATCTTACTGCAACTGTTCTTGCAAGATCTGTGACATAAACTGGGTATGTACTAGTCTAATTCTACATGCATTTATGTAGAGCTAACCTAGCCCTACACAGATGCCATAGGTGAGGGTCATCTGTTTGGCTGAGAGGAAGCTTATGGAATACTGCAGATCCCAAAGGCATTATGGGATAGATGGATTAAACTGCTGTTCAGTTGATGGGCTACAACTCCAGTCATGGGCAATGCACTGTCATTTCAGTGTATATTCAGTCTTTGTTATTAGTTTTTTTCCCTCTTATATTTATATATATATATATATATATATATATATATTATATTAAATAAATTTATTTCACATGGAAACTGTTCCATAGGGACCAAATACAAATTCCCACTGGCTTGAAATAGGCATTTTTACCCTTGAATTTTAGAGGGCAACTGCATCTTGGTGCTTTTGGAATGGTTTCAAACAAGTGGACTTGTATTTGTCTCCTGTAATGCAGTTGGCTTGCTCTAGAATTCCTTATTGTGGATATGACACCTCAAATGTTGTCTTCTGTGAATCGAAATAAAAGGTAAAACATTGCTTGTGTGTGCTATTTTTTTATTATGGAATAACAAATCATTCACATGATCAAAATTAACATGGCAACTCTTGGATGGATTACATGTACTACTGAAGCAGGGTTTTTTATATTCTCTACTTGGTTTAGTGAAATCCTGTTCTAGTTTCACATAGAACCTGATGTATGATTGAAAGTGAACCCTTTTGCAGACCTGACATCTATAGGGGTAATTGACATATCAAATGTACTGCTTCTACTTCCTACAGAGTAATTTAAATCTAGGTAACATCCTATAAAATAGGCTAGCTGTCAATGTGTGGATGAACAATCTGAAACCCTCAGCAGCTGCTGATTAATAAATTGACATAATTGCTGGTGTTCAGTGTACAACAGCTATAGGGCCTCATGTTGCCCATACCTATGAACACTTGGTATCGGGTAGGGTTGCACCGATACTGGTATCAGTGCCGATACCAGCATTTGCGCGAGTACTTGTACTCGCGCAAATGCGGCCGATGCCAGCACCGATACCCTGTGTCAGGGTCGGTGCTGCAGTGAGGGAACCGGGGAGCTGCTCACAATGCTCCCCGGTTGCCTCTCTCCCTCAAGTAGCGTATGAGCGTTGCCGCGGGTTACCATGGCAACGCTCTGACGCTGACTTCTGCCGGGGCTCGCGAGAGAACAGCGAGCACCCGGCAGAGGAGAGTATGGGAGGCTGGATGGGAGCAGGTGGTGAGAGGCAAAGAGGGGTGCCAAGAGGGAGAAAAAGGGGAAAAAAAAAAGGCAAAAGGAGTAAAGATCAGGAGGCAAAAGGAGGGGAACTAAGAAAAGGCAAAAAAGAGGGGGGATCAGGTGAGAGCAAGAGGCAAAAGAGTGGGATCAAGAGTCAAGGAGGGGGACAAAGGGGGATCAAAAGGAAGAGAAAAAGCCAAGGCAAAAGCTGAAGAGGGGGAGAATGAAGTAAAAGGTAGGAATCAAGAGGGGGAGAGAGGCAAAAGGGGACAGTCAAGAGGTGGTGTGTGTGTATTATATATATATATATTATTATATTATATTTCAAGTACTCACCAATACTTTTTTGAGGTAATTTGCCAGTTTTCCAAGTACCTAAAGCATATATATTATATATATAATATATGCGCTTTAAGTACCTGGAAAACTGGCAAATGACCGCAAAAAAAAGTATCGGTAATTGGTATCGGCGAGTACTTGAAAAAAGTATCGGTACTTGTACTCGGTCTTAAAAAAGTGGTATCGGTGCATCTCTAGTATCGGGGAACTTTTTTGTAATCTTCTCTCCCAACCACACTTCCACTGCTAGTCATAAATCCACATATACCTGACACACCAGCCTTATTCCATCCTGTATAATAACTTGCTAAAAACTTGTCACTATGCAGTCATGCAAGGTACTGACTACCTGAATGCATTGCAGTCAGTACTGTGCATGACTGCAGAGTGGCCAGTAAAAAGGCAGGATCTGGCCACCTGCTGAGGTTGCTGGGTGGTGCTGTGGCCTGTGTGCACAGGCTTTTTCAACTGTCAACTAAAAGTTGTGGCACCCTATTCTTACTTGCATTTATTTTGGGAGTGCAACTTTTCTTAAGATTGCACTGTACTAGCATACGCAAGGTGCCACCAAATGGGCAAAGCTGGCGCCAATATATTTTGTCCCTGTTTGAGTTAAAGTACTGGTAAACTGATTTTAAAGCTTGAGGGCAGCATTTATCATTTACTTTCCTATATCTATATTCACTATCCTCCCTGAAGAGGGACACTTGGGAGATACGAACTACTAATCCATCCTAAAGAGGGACAGTTGGGAGGTATGAATTAAAGCTTTGGACATTGGAGCTTCTGTGTCGTGTCTTTGCAATGGATTGGAGACCCCTATCATACAACAGGTTATGGTGGATGTAAAAAGGACTGCAGTGAGGCTGTGTGATATAGTAGAGGGAATGGCACCTGCTGAGGAAAACATGGAAATGCTCTTCAAAAGTCATTGCAGTGTTTTTTTTTTTTTTTTTTTTTTGGTGTGTAATGCAGAAGGGGTGCCCTTCCCGGTTTCTATCAGCAAAGAATTATCCTGGTCACAATCACCACAATACACCCTTAAACATTTACTCTATTTCTAAAGAATGTTAGAAATCACACTCCTGGGAATACTACTTCACCTCAGTGCTATCCATCAAAATTAACCTGTTCAGTGCTCAGGGGAATGTGCTAATTATGGCAAACTTTAAAACTTAACCTTTAATAACTCATATCATTAAAAACATCTAAGTATTTTACTTTTAAAATTACTCCAGCCGATACAATCTGGCTGTGTAAAACCCAGTTATAAGGGGATTCCCCAACCAATGGCTATAGTGAGTATACAATCATTCACTAGCAGTGTAACTAACTGTCCCTGTATTCTAATGGAACAAAGAAAAGGGGCTATCATGAGATAAAGATCCCTAGAGATCATGTCACAAACACCAGCACTAATATTACCTCCCAGATCAGTCTGAGACTTCACCAGTAACCGTCCCTGATATAAAGTGAACACGTTAGTATAGAATATACACCACTCAAGTATGTGTGTTTGTAGTGACACACCTAATTTCTATTTACCGCAGTGAATGTTCTTATATCCATGCAGGAGAAAAGACATTACAGATAAGATGTAATTAGTGTTCCATATTAAGTAACTAAATGTTACAAAATATAGATATTATTCTCCAGTCAGGATGGATTTGAAAAGAATTCCGATCCAGCAACCAATCACGAATTACAATGGGAGTGGTTGTAATGACGTACTAAGATCCGCCTTTATTGGTAAGCTTTAAAAACGGGACACAATGGTGGTCCTGTAACATTTGCCCCTGACGAAGCTGCCATATAGATGCAGCGAAATGCGTAGGGTGGGGTGTTTTTTTTTTTTTATATAGGGGGTTAATTTTCTCCTGCATGGCTATAAGAACATTCACTGCAGTGCTGCTTTAGTCAGTAAATAGAAATTAGGTGTGTCACTACAACACCCATACTTGAGTGGTGTATTTTCTATACTAACGTGTTCACTTTATATCAGGGATGGTTACTGGTGAAGTCTCAGACTGATCCGGGAGGTAATATTAGTGCTGGTGTTTCTGTGACATGAGCTCTAGGGATCTTTATCTTTGCTATCTCCTTTGTCCTCTGTATTCTAATGGAATAGAAAGAAGTTAGTTATGAGGATAGTGAATGACTGTATACTCACTATAGCCATTGGTTGGGGAATCCCCTTATAACTGGGTTTTACACAGCCAGATTGTTTCTATCGGCTGGAGTAATTTTAAAAGTAAAATACTTAGATGTTTTTAATGATATGAGTTATTAAAGGTTAAGTTTTAAAGTTTGCCATAATTAGCACATTCCTGTGAGCACCGAACGGGTTAATTTTGTTGGATCGCACTGAGATGAAGTAGTATTCCCAGGAGTGTGATTTCTAACGTTCTTTATATTTTTGTGATGATTCTTAACCTGCGGTGCTATATTACAAGTATTTGAATTGAGATCAGATTTTTTTATTGTTTTTTGGTGATCAATTTGTAAAGAATTAGAAAAGACTAGAGTCAAATCCAACTTTCAGAGCCACTGGAGTTTAAAACTGTCCCCAGAAACAGTATCAGCTGTTTGGCTGCTCACTAACAACACACTCTCCCAAGAGGTATAATAGAAAAAGAGCATAGAACGCAGTGCCAATGGTGCAATAATGTTATTAACTTAAACGGATAGTAATACTTCGTTTTAACTTTATTTTATTTTGTAGGCATTAAAAAAACATTAAGAATGATATAAGTCTTATCTCTCAATCCTTTATGGTTTAGGAGATATTCACAAGCAAAGTTCCCCTCCCCGCCCCTTTTACCTAGTGTAAGACATCTCTTCTCAGATGTGGATCAGGTTGTATGACAGGACAGATAACAGAAGGGGACAATTTTCTTTGTATGAAAACAATGAAAGCCCATCCCCCCTTGACAAGTTTTTCAGCTTTTTCCATTATCTTAATTGAAGATTGTCCCTCTCTGCAGTCTACCTGGGCATCTCCCTTCTGATCTGCTTGAACAGGGGGGGATACTTTGTTTGTGAATATCTCTTAAACCATAAAGGTTTGAGAGATAAGACTTATATCATTCTTCATGTTTTTTTAATGCCTACAAAATAAAATAAAGTTAAAACGAAGTATTACTATCCCTTTAAGGGGATAGTAATACTTTGTTTTCTTTTAATGTAGACATTAAAATTATGAATGGTATCTCTCTCTATGGGTTGAGAGATATTCATAAGCAAGGTTTCCCCTCCTGCCTGGTTTACCTAGTGTAAGCCATCTCTTCTCCATACCTCCCAAGTGTCCCTCTTTCCCACCCTGATGTCCCTCTTTTTAAGAGATCAGATTGTGTGGTGTGTATAAAAGTGTATAATATTGCTCTACAGCAATAAAACTCACATTATTGTTTGTTTAAATGTCAGTATATGTGTTTATAAATTAGTCTGTGTAAATAAAATACTTTGGTCTTGTACTAAATCATTTATTAGGTTACACAAGGAGGTGACAATAGGTCAATAAATAGCTTAAAAATTCCTGGTAATGCCCCTCCCACCAGCCATGCCCCCAGAAACACCCCCTAAAACACAAGTGTCCCTCTTTGGCAATTTGAAATGTTGGGAGGTATGCTTCTCAGATGTGGAATCCAGTCCAGATAACAGAAGGGGACAATCTTCTTCCTCTAAGAACAATGAAAGCCCTTCCCCCCACCTTGACAAGGTTTTTCCCGTATCTTGAAAATTGTTCCTCTCTACAATCTACCTGGGCACCTCCCTTCTGCTCTGAGGTGAGCAGTGTTACATCAGTAAAAGGGGCTGGAGGGGGACACTTTGTCATTGAATTACTCATGAACTACAACTCTGACAATTGAAATGACACTCTCCAAGGTCCAAATACTATGATGATTAGAGCTGCTTTTATTACGACACATTACTATCCCGTTAATAACACTTTATGTAATCACATTTGATAAATGCCAGTCACTTGATACCAAGAGTACAGGCTCATACACTTGCGGAGATTATCACCCCATCTCCATTTGGGTGATGGTTGTAGTCTGCTGAATTTTGACAGGCGGAGGATCAGACTTGAACTTTTGTTTAATATAATAATTTAAAAATACCAAATAAAAATTACATAAGTCTTGAGATGCTTGCTTGTTTTGTGTCTAACAAACACTGCTTTATCAAAGCTAAAATTTGTAACCTAGTGTGATCACTTAAACACAAAGGGGGTTATTCACTCAGGTGTGATAGAGTTGATAAAGTAGCAATAACTTCTCCAGTTCATATGTTATTCTATGGAGCCAATTCACTAACTTCTCCAACTTTGGAGATCTTAGTGTATAGGCTCTATAGAATAACATAGGAACTGGAGAAGTGATATCACGGGAGATATTATCTCCACTTTATCACCTCTTTATCACGCCTTAGTGAATCTCCCCCAAAGTCTTTTTGTGCACAATGCTTTCATGGCTTTACCTTTTTTAACGCACTGATGCTGTTGCTAACAGTCTACGGACAGCAATTGTCAGAAACCCATAAATCTCCATGTAATGCTGTATCCACAGCGCCACAGTAAGATTTCAGGAGAGGGTGGTACTGCACCCACGAATGCAAACTTAACTGTAATAACGTTTGAAGAAAAACACTATCAGCACCTATAGTACTATTCTAGTATTCAGCAGAATAAACCCTCACTATAGGAAATGGTAATATCTCTATTAAGAGCATCTTCTAGTGACACACAACACACTGGGACATGTACATAAAACCACATGTGGTGACATTCTGGGTTAACCCTTTGAGTGCCAGAGTGGTACAGAATGCATTGCAAAGCAATGCATTCCGTACCACTCTGGCACTCAAAGGGTTAAAATCAACAGCTGCACGGGGGGACAAATAAAATCTGAACCTCATGTTTTCTAAAGGGCAGTAGATTATTTTCTCAGAGTTGCTCCACTTTTTGTAGTAGTGTATATGGCCCCGATTTGCGTCTCCTTGCCCTAAGGCATCCCTGTGGTCAATGCGCCTTCACTGCTCGGAGCACAACGGGTTAAACAGGAGACGTCACTGTGTTACGCCATAACTCCACCCCATTCCCGGCAGCTACCTGTTCTTTCCCCTCTGTGTCACGTGATGAGGCTGGAATTCGCTGAGCAGCTGACAGGAGTAGGCGGTGCCAGCTGATCAGGGTGCTGACGTCACGTAGTGGGCCGTGTGCGCAGGCGCAGCTTGAAGTAACCGGTAATACATCGGGACCGGGGCCCGGCGGCAGCTCAAGCAGCACGGTGAGAGGAGAGAAGGGGAATTTATCGTGTATTGGGTACAGACTGGGACGGGGGGCTGCGGGTGTACACCTGTGTATATTGTCTATGTATACAGTATATAACTGTCGTGTGTGTGTATGTATATATATATATATATATATATATATATATGTAGTGTTTATGGGAAGTCTACTGAAGACAGTGCTATATAAATATAGTGTTTATGGGTACACAGTATGTATCTATGATTATTTGTTTAGAAAATGTCTTACCAGGAAGAATTCACTGAGATTTCTCCCGTTTTCGATATGTCCTGGATTTGGACAGCTTTTACCCTAAATAAGTACATATTTACACAAATAGGGAAGCCTATTTTATATATAATGCACACACGCGTCCAAAAATGTATATACAGTTATATATTTTTAGATACATCAAGCTGTTATTTTTAGGGATTTTAGCGTATATAAATATAGTTTTATGCTTAATGTAGTGTGTGTCTATAGAAAAATATTTACATAGTCTCTATATACAGTAGGGCTTGGGTGTACATTGTGTATGTAGTGAAAGGTTAATTGGTCTGTGTGTATATTTTATATATTGTTTATACGCAGTCTACTTTGTGTTATACGTCTGTATACATACCATTTAGGTATTGTATGTGATATAAC
This sequence comes from Rhinophrynus dorsalis, assembly GCA_037306005.1. Lineage (NCBI taxonomy): Eukaryota > Metazoa > Chordata > Amphibia > Anura > Rhinophrynidae > Rhinophrynus > Rhinophrynus dorsalis. The sequence continues at coordinate 18,356,531 of CM074727.1, read as the reverse complement.
TTCCTTTTTTTTTTCTCTCTCTCTACATACATACATACATACATACATACATACATTTATACTGTTTATACACAGCCTAGTCTAGGGAAGGTTACATCAACTGGGTATCTATTACTTGCATACAATGTTTAGCTAGCTGTTGTGTAAACTGTATACACTGTGTGGGTATCTATATGCGTAACTAGCAATTGTATGTATATACCATGTTTGAGTTTCTAGAACATGTATAAAATGTTTGTAACTAGAAGTTGTGTCTATCTAGTATGTATATGCAGTATTGTTAGCTATTTTATATATGTACTCTGTGTGTGATATATATATATATATATATATATATATATATATATATATATATATATATATAATTTATACAAATTGTAGTGTGTGCATTGTATGGTTTATGCCTGAAGAAGGGGCCTTGGTATCCTGAAAGCTTGCACTTTTTATGTTCTCAGTTAGCCATTAAAAGGTATCACCTTTATACCACTCTTGTGAGTTTTTCTGCTACACTGAATCCTATCTAGTACACATATACAATCTGTGTAACTAGCTATTTTATGTATGTATGTACAGTGTATGGGTATCTAGCATGTGTATAATGTGTGTACCTGGATGTTGTGTATATGCAGTGTATAGTGTGTACATAAAACGTATGTGTAACTAGCTATTGTATGTATATACCTTGTGTAGTATGTATATACACTGTATTGGTGTTTATTTCATGTATGTAGTGTGAGTCACTAGAGTAACCATGGTGTATTAAAATAACTGAAATGATTCCGGAGCAAACCAATTTCACCGCAGGGGCTAATAAACCTTTCTAAAATGCTTGTTGATTTTAATGAGACTTTTAACTCATTGTTTGCTAGAGATGTGTGTGTATGATTGGCACAAAAGCTGAGATCCTAGTACATTTCAATGGATCTGGAACAAGCCTACGCTTCTGCATCACCCTGCATAACAACATGAAGCAAATTATTTCTAATTATTCACACAGATTTGCAGGTTTAACCCATTGAGCTGCAGGAAGAGTCAGTGTATTATGAGCCATATGAACATTGTGCTTTGAGTGCCAGAACTTATGGCAGCACAATGCTTTGGATATCTCACTGGCACTCAGAGGGTTAATTGGATATGGCTTCAGTGGAGTTTTTCTTTTAGTTTTTTCCCTTCCTTGTTTGTTGCTTAACCCTTTGAGTGTCAGATGTATCCAACACAATGCTTTGGGTACCTCTCTGGCACTCAAAGGGTTATAGAAAAATTTAAGCAAATCTGTGGCAAACCAACTGCACTTTGGGACACACACAATTCCCATATATTTGAATGGGACCTAACCCCCCCCCCCTTAGTGCTAAAGACATCTTCAAACTTTTGCTTAGCAATGCATGGTGGTCCCTCTGGTATTCAAGCAGTTAAAAGGCTCATCAGATTATTATTTTTTTTTTTTTCTGTTTCCTATTGTGCATTTGGTTTGTCCCACAATTCCTCTAATTTTCTCTTCATACATATGCCCCATTGTTTGTCCGACTGCCAGTAGTGAGATTGTATTTGCTGATATGTGGTGTGCAGCATACGATCTGCAGAAAGATGAGATTATGGGTCTCAATAGCAGGAATACAGTGTTAGAAGTAGGTCAGTGAGATTCTGAAGTCCGTGCTTGTTCCTGTTCACTTATGATTTGAGGATTTGCATATACAGATGAACCTGTTTATCCTCTGTCCATTTTTATCCTGAGTTTGAGTTTAATAACCCCCCCCCCCAAAACTTATTTTAATAAGGACACTATATCCTATTGCTAGAACCTGCATCTGTCTTCAAAAAACAATATCTTTAGTCAGTCCTGAATGTCGATAAAGTTTGCAGTTACTAGAGGGGTACCGGACCTCAAATGCAATGCGTTCCATACCCCTCTGGCTCTTAAAGGGTTAACCTCCGTGGACTTGACATCTATGAGTGATTTAAGGGGTTATTTTCTGAAACTTGGTGTAAGGGCAGAATTCATAGAGGCCATTGGTATTGGGTGGTGCTAGTATCTTTCCTTTAACCCTTTGAATGCCAGTGGGGTACGCAACGCATTGCAAAGCAATGCGTTGCGTACCCCCTCTGACACTCAAAGGGTTAACGACCAAGAGGGATGTGTGCAGCATATCTTGTTGCACGCCACCTTATGAGGTTAAATGCTATGCAGGTGTGAAGAGACCTCACTGATATCTGTGACCTGTTTGACGTAGAACTAGGATGTTTGCGTAAAGGTAGTAACCATTCTTGGACACAATTTTCCAATTTGCCTTTCACAGACTAGGCTGTGGGAAAATTATCGCTTTCCAGCTGCTGCTGGGAAACAATTCCCATCATCCTCAGCAAGTCTCTGGCTGCCTGAGGATGATGGGGGTTATAGTCCAACAGAGGCTGAAAAATCACAGGTTGTCCACCCGTACACAAATATCACAATTTGTAATGGGTCCTTTTTTGCTTGTATTTTCTGTCTGATGCTTACCGATCATTCTTATTTTATATTGAAATTTCAGACTAACACATCACTTGTTTTGGTTGTCATGTAAAATTGTATTTTTATTTTGCTAGTGTGGCTTGGTTCACTCATGCGACCATAGCACCACTGTTCTAAAACGCCATTAGTCATCTGAATAAAACAAATTCACAAATGGCTCTCTATATGGCTGTTTACATGAGGCAGCGCTCACCTCTCATGGTGCGGCCAACTTTGTGGTGAATGATTCAAACTGCTGGGAAGTTGCAGCAGTGAGGATCTGTTTAGAGACCTGTGGCGCTGCTGTGCCCTTTGTTTACACAGACGCCTTGCCCATCAAAATGTTTAATTAAAGGGACAGTATTGTTTTATAATAAACCAGCTCTAAATAATCTTCATAGTATTTGGGCCATGGAAAGTATTATTGCAATACTGTCAGAGTTGTAGTTTAAGAGTAATTGAACGATAAAGTATCCCCCTCCCGTCCCTTTTACTGATGTAACTGTTCAGCTCAGAGCAGCAGGGAGGTTCCTAGGTAGACTGCCGAGAGGGACAATCATCAATTAAGATAAAGGAAAAAGCTGAAAAGCCTGTCAAGAGTGGCAGGGCTTTCATTGTTCTCACAGTAAGAAGATTGTCCCTTGCTGTTTATCTGTCTGGTCAAGCAACCAGATTCCACATCTGAGGTGAGCAGTGTTATACTAGGTAAAAGTAGCGGGAGGTTGATACTTTATGATTCGATTACTCTTGAACTACAACTCTGACAGTATTGAAATAACACTCTCTATGGCTCAAATACTATGAAGATTAATCAGAGCTGTTGTTTTTGTGAAACATTACTATACCTTTAATAACAGACCCACGCCGGCTTCAGTCATTCGTTTATGGCATATTTTAATGTGAAGTGATCATTCAGTTTAACTGTTATGACTTTTGAATGATGCATGTTTCAGTCTTTGAAATACCTTTTCTTATTTTGTTGGAAAAGCCCTACAAAATGTTTATTTTTCTTGAGGTATTTCCTTTTAATGGTAGAGAGGACAACAAGGCTGGGGAGGGCAGTGTATGTGTAGTCCTTTGACTCCTAAAAGCATGTAACCTTTTGAGTGCCAGAGGGTGTCAAAACATTGCTTACCACTTTACTGAGTACCCCTCTGACACATAATTAAAAATGTGTTATTTTTACTTGTTATATGCACTTTATAACCTAACCTACACCGCGAGGAAAAAAAATTATATTATGATTATACTTCTATGTTACGGAAAATATATATAGTGTAGGATCTGTTTTTCATGCTAATTAAGTTGATCCTACTTCTGGTAGTTGACTCATTCAATGTTTATTAAAGGGATAGTAATACTTCGTTTTAACTTTATTTTATTTTGTAGGCATTAAAAAAACATGAAGAATGATATAAGTCTTATCTCTCAAACCTTTATGGTTTGAGAGATATTCACAAGCAAAGTTTCCCCTCCCGCCCCTTTTACCTAGTGTAAGCCATCTCTTCTCAGATGTGAATCCAGTCCACAGACCAGACAGATAACAGCAGGGGACAATCTTCTTCCTATGAGAACAATGAAAGCCCTGCCCCCCTTGACAAGTTTTTCAGGTTTTTCCCTTATCTTAATTGAAGATTGTACCTCTCTGCAGTCTACCTGGGTACCTCCCTTCTGCTCTGGCTGAGCAGTGTTACATCAGTAAAAGGGGCGGGAGGGGGATACTTTGTCATTGAATTACTCTTGTACTACAACTCTGACAGAATTGAAATAACAGTCTCCAAAGTCCAAATACTATGATGATTAATTAGAGCTGCGTTTGTTATGAAACATTACTATCCCTTTAAAGCGGAACTACCACCGCTAAACAAGTTGATGTGTTATAAATCCCCATCTGGCGACTAGCTGCTCCGTAGCGCTAGTCGCCAGAATTATTACCTTATTCAATAGAATTCTCTATTCATCCAGCCTGACAGGAAGGACGGAGCGCAGACATCTTTCAGTAGTGATGTCTGCACACCTGCGCTGTCAGTCCCAGCCGGCTCTAGGAGGCGTTGCTAGGAGCCGTCCAGCTCCAAAAGGAATTGAAAGAGCAGACGTCACTATTGAAAGATGTCTGCGCTCTGTTCTGCTTGTCAGCCCGGGAAGAATGGAGAATTCTATTGGATAAGGTAAGAATTCTGGCGACTAGCACTACTGAGCAGCTAGCCTCCACACAGGGATTTATTACACATCAACTTGTTTAGCGGTGGTGGTTCCGCTTTAAATGGGTAGTATTGTTTCACAAGAAAAAGCAGATTTAATTAATCACCATAGTTTTTGGGCCATGGAGAGTGTTATTTCAATACTGTCAGAGTTGTAGTACAAGAGTAATTGAATGATAAAGTATCCCCCTCCCACCCCTTTTACCTAGTGTAATCCACCTCCCCTCAGATGTGGAATCTGTTCTCTTGACCGGACAGGTCACAGCAAGGGACAGTCTTCTTACTGTGATCATAAGGAAAACCTCTGCCCCCTTTGACCTTTTTTTCCTTATGCTCACTGAAGATTGTCCCTCTATGCAATCCATCCCTACAGTCTTGCTGCTCTGAGCTGAGCAGTGTTACATTAGTAAAAGGGGCGGGAGGGGGAACTTTATCATTCAGCTAGATGAAGAGCCCATGTTCACGGGCCAGAGTGCCGTCCGGTCTCGGTGCAGTCATGCGCAGTAGAGACTGCCAGTGACACGGCTGATACGCGGCTCTGTGTGCCCCGCTCCGTATCAGCCACGTCACGGGCAGTCTCTACTGCACATGACTGCATCATTACAAACTTTTAGCAAATTATTATATAGGATTACTCTTGAACTACAACTCTGACAGTATTGAAATAACTCTCCATGGCCCAGACACTATGAAGATTAATTGGAGCTGCTGTTTCTGTGAAATATTACTATCCCTTTAATGCTCAAACTGCTACTATTACATTTACATGTAGCCTGAGGTTCACCTTACCCATTGAATGCTATAAAAAGTCTGTGTACCAGTTGGCACTGTTGCTGAAGTTTAATATTAAAATGCTCCTCCGTGGGGGGTGGGGAGTTTGAGCTCTAATAACTTTGGGAGGGAGCTCAGATGCAGGGTTGTCCAAATTCCATCCTCAAGGGCTATCAAGAGGCCAGAATGTAAGGATTTCCCTGATTAGGCACAGATGAGTTAATCAGTGGTTCAGTCATATTGACTGACTCATCTGTGCTTCACAATGTGTTGTGTACCAATCTGGCACTCAGAGGGTTAAGCAGGGAAATCCTAACCCCCTTAAGGTGCCACGGCCATCATGCCAGTTCTAGCACTCAATGACTGGTTACGGGTCTGGGATGACATCGCTGCTGCATGCTACACTGCCATCCCAGAATTCATTGAGAAGAGAAAAAAAAAAGCCCAGTTGTCCTTAACAGCTGCCCACGTGTTGAATTGGACAGCAGTTGAGGGGTTAAATCCTGCACTATTTGTGTCCTTTGAAGACTAAACTTGGGCAGCCCTGCTCTGATGGAAAAATCCTACAAATACTTGTAGTTCCCCTTTATAACATTCACATGTATTTGATGTTGGTTTCTTGTTAAAGAGCTCACTGAGATTTGCAATGTGTTGCACAGCCCTTTGGTCCGCAAGGGGTTAAGCTAAAAGTGTTCACCACTGTAAAACATTCAAGAACAACTACAATAACAATTTGGAAAAGTGTGTGTTGTGTGTATGTGTGTTGGGGGGGGGGATGTTTGGCTATCATTTTGGCTGATCTTGCTGGAAGTCCACAAGTGGTGACAGATAAATATAGAGGTGAGAGTCTCTGTGGACTTGGCGATTTGGAAGAGTTGAGGAGGAGATGTCCGCTCCCATTGTCCGCAGATGTTTTGTATATACGGAGGTTGCTGTTCTAAGTACACTGGTGTAATTCTGTGCCAATCCATGGACGCCATAGGGAAGAAAAACATTCCCATTGGTTGAAATGTGGCTTTTAACCCTTTGAGTGCCATTAAGGTACGCAACGCATTGCGTACCCTTGTGGTACTCAAACGTTTAAAGGGATAGTAATATTTAAAATGTAAAAAAAAATATGTTGTAGGGTTTATCCCCCTGAGAAAACAAGAGTACTCCCACTGCTGAAAGGTGTTTCATTCAAAAGTTATTAATTTTCAAAGTTGAATTTTTTAGGTGCAATATCACAGTGGCCTGAAATTGTACAGTGGCGCTGTTGCTACACCATCCTATGGAGATTTATGGTCAACTGACCAGAGTTGTCCATAGCAGTGGGAGTACTCTTGTTTTACTCAGGGGGATAAACCCTACAACATATTTTTTTTTTTACATTTTAAGTATTACTATCCCTTTAACACTTTGAATTATAGAGGGGTTTGTAACACATTGTGAGCAACGGTGTTCAAGGCCACTCTAGCAGTGAAGAGGCTAAAAACCCCATTTAAATCAAAAGGCATTTAGAGAACGTAGATTTGTTTCCTATAGTCCAGTAAATTAGTTTCATGATTGAGTCGCTGTGCATAGTACATCAGCCTTACTGTGATCATTCATATCCTAGGCAAAGAGGTCTTAAGCCTGCAAGAAACTGGCATATAGATAAGTCGTCTTCCATGGACTTGTTCACTGCTACATAAAACATTTCCTTGTGTATTTAGCAATATACCTTTTGATAATTAGACTCCTACCTGTGTTCCTCTGGGGAAGGCATTTCCCTTTGCACTCATTACTTCCTGGGCAGTCAGATGGTATCAGTCTGGTTAGCAACCTTTGACTCCCCAGCTATTAGGGAGTACAATTCACATTCTTGCTAACCAGCAACTGGCTGTGAATTATGGGATTTGTAGACCTAAACAAGCCAGCGGTTATGTACCCCTGTGTTGCACTGAGCAGGAAAAGAGACGTGCAAAGGGAATCGCTTCCCCCATAGCCTGAAGAATAAACATAGATGTAGTGTAATGCTGCCCTAGTGTTTTAGTGCAATTAAGGGCACACAAAATGTTTTTAACTGTTTGGATGCTATAGCCTTCTCCTATACATTGCAGCTCTTTTCATTGGAGACATCTATAAAAACTTTTTTCAGATTTCTCTCATGTAATTTTGGTTGGCTATGACCTGTATTACACTTATTATGGGAGCCCATAAACTGGGCACGGCTGTCCACATACCAATAAAAAGACTGTCATGTTTTGGAACTTGTACTCAATATATTTTGCAAATGATGGCTAGAAATACATTATGTTTAACCCTTTGAGTGCCAGAGAATTATCCAACACATTTCAACACGCCTTTTGGCTTGCAAAGGGTTAAAAGAAATCTAAAACCCCCAACTCCTCATATTCCTTCTTAGGAAGGAAGGTTTCAGTGGTAGAGTTTTTGGTGTCTTTGAGTCTGTCCATGAAAAATCATGTCTGCCTCCGTTGGCATGATATCCGGTGCTAAGTAAATATACATTTTAGAGAACCGATCCATACAGGACCGATTCATAGAGGCCATTGGTATTCTCTTCCCTGGTAATGCTTTGCACACAACTCTGGTCTATGGCAAGTGAAAGTCATCATCATGCAGAAATCTTGCCTGAAGTGTTGTGTGTCGCTAGAGCGCCATTGAGAAACAATGCATTGGATACCTCTCCGGCCCTCAAAGGGTTGAGGGAAAAATAGCAGGGGTGTTATTTTAACCCACAGTGCTGTTCATTGGACAACCCTGTCATTGAAAAGCTTAAGAAAAACAAAAGGCCTGTTTATTTTTATTTAGTGGATAGTGTCCCTTTAAGGTTCAAAGTGAAAATTCTCACAGGTCAAAATCTAGCCTCGCGTGTTGGGTGTGAGAGAGGCTGGATGAGGGGATGCAGCTGTGTGTATTTAGGGATGGGTCTGTGTGATAAAGATTGAGCATTCCATGTACAGGTACTTGTCAGTGTTGTGGTGTATATAGAAATTAGGCAATTTCTTACACGCGATGGGGTTATTTTGTCTGCATGTAGTTTCTCGGTGTTCTCCTAAGAGCACCCCTTTTGGTGAACTTAATGAAGACCCATCACGTTAAGTTTTTAGTTAAATAAAACTTATAAACTGTCTGTATGGTTTACTAGCCATACTAGAAATTAACCTTTACTTGTTGCTATAGCCTTACATGTTAAGCCGACAAATTTCTGCGCTAGATCAGCGTCGCACACTGCGCTAGATCAGCGTCGCACACTGCGCTAGATCAGCGTCGCACACTGCGCTAGATCAGCGTCGCACACTGCGCTATGATTGAATGTAGGCACTGCGCACACACTGGGGTCAAATCTAACATCACATGTAGTGATAAGTGTGGCCTTGAACGGAGCTAATTAGCATACTGTGCTGGTAATTACCATTAAATGTCAGAATGTGCCTCCAAAGACTGGCTGTTTTTATTACAGAAAAAATGTCTTGTACAACAAATAGAAAGATTTTGATTCTCTGTAACACAAACTGCACTTGTCTTGGCAGGCCAAGCTACAGAATGTTAAAGAGGAACTCACCTCATTTAAAGTCGCCCTGCAATAGTTAGGCAGATGGTGACCAGCTTAATAACGGTGTTCTTACCACTCAGAACTAGTCGATTCTAAAGAAATCCTTAAAGGGATAGTAATACTTAAAATGTAAAAGAAAATATGTTGTAGGGTTTATTCCCCTGAGTAAAACAAGAGTACTCCACTGCTGAGAGGTGTTTCATTCAAAAGTTATTAATTTTCAAAGTTGAATTTTTTAGGTGCAATATCACAGTGGCCTGAAATTGTACAGTGGCGCTGTTGCTACACCATCCTATGGAGATTTATGGTCCCGGGACCAGAGCTGTCCATAGGATCGTGTAGCAACAGCGCCACTGCACAATTTCAGGCCACTGTGATATTGCACCTAGAAAAAATCAACTTTGAAAATGAATAACTTTTGAATGAAACACCTTTCAGCAGTGGGAGTACCCTTGTTTTACTCAGGGGGATAAACCCTACAACATATGTTTTTTTTTACATTTTAAGTATTACTATCCCTTTAATCTTCGGAGACTGGAAACCAGGTATCAGCACAGACGTCTCGTTTGCGCGCCTGCGCTGTCAGTCTCGGTCTCTATTAAGAAGCATTGCATTGTGCCACAAGGTAACCAGAAGGGACTAATGTCACAGGCGCACATACTGCACTAACCTGCCCGTCAGTCTCTGAAGATTAAGAATGACTTTAGAATCATCTAGTCCTGAGAAGTAAGAGAACTGTTATTAAGCTAATCACCATCTGCCTAATTATTGCAGAGAGACTTTAAATAAGGTAAAAGTTCAGCTTTAAAGGGCTAGTAATACTTAAAGGGGAACTATCACCCCAAATATAGTCCCCCACCCCCCCCAATAATTAGTCATATAGTGATGAGCTTACAATTAGTACTATCATCGGGTGTTACAACTGTAACAAGTTCCTAAGTCCTGGGGTCGACTTAGGATGCTGTGCCTGGTCTCTCTCTCCTGAGGTCAGCTACGGGTAGTTGGTAGCACTGGTAATCTTCTCCAACAGTTCCCAGGATGGGGGTCAATAGAAGACACTTGATACCATCCAGAATAACTGAGACAGGACGCAAGTCAGGTTCAAAAGTAACACACACTTTTATTAGGCCAACTTCAGCTCTCTTTATGCAAAGTTAAAGTGGAACTATGACCTAAAACCAAAGTTTTACCTTGCGTTTTAATGTTTAACCTGACATTAGTGCTGTGTGTGTTCTTCAAGTTGTCTGGTAGTGGAGATATTTGCTCTGCAAAATCGGGCACTTGCGTGTTCTATGGTACCCTGTACAGTCTCAGGACTTCCCAGCTGCCCAGGGAGCGCATTCACACTGCCCTTCGAAGCTGGATTTCTGTGATGTAGCGTTACAGCAAACTCCGTTTACAATGCTACTGAGGTTGCAACCTGCAATATAACTATATACAACCTCAGTAGCATTGTAAATGGAGTTTGCGTAACGCTACAGCACAGAAACCCAGCTTCGAAGGGCAGCGAGAACGTGCTCCCTGGGGCAGCTGGGAAGTCCTGAGACGGTACAGGGTACCGTAGAACCCGCAAGTGCCTGATTTTGCAGGGCAAATATCTCAACTACCAGGCGACTTGAAGAACACACACACAGCACTAATGTCGGGTTAAACATTAAAACGCATGGTAAAACTTTGTTTAAAGCGGAACTATCACATAAAACCAATGGCCAACAATACATAACAAAGTTAACATACACAGTACAATGGTTTGAAGGAACATACAATGGGACCCCTGGGGTTGGGGAAACATGAGGACAAACATGAGGACAAACAGACATAGTGGAGCCTCGGGTAATTCGAGTTGGCCTCATTTAACTTTTGGGCCAATGGGATGGGGAGCGACAAACCTGAGCGACCAATCCGGCGGCCGCCGACATTTCTGCATGTAAAGTTTATGGAGTCCCTTTAACTCCGGCGGCCGATGTTCCTGGTTCCATCCTACTGTGCCCTTTAACCAGGCAGCCAATCCGAGAGGGGCTGACATTTTGCCATGTTAATCCTATGGCGGCCCTTAACTCTTCTTGGCCAATCACGAACCGGCTGACATTTTAAACCTGAAATGTCTCTTTTAGTGTGCTGCGCTGTAGTGAATACAGCCTCTTGTGTGACACAGTTAGCTTCCTCGGGAACATAAGAAAAGTTCACTGTACTCCCTTGGCCAAAGTTCCAAGTAACGGCCTGGGGTCTGTTACACCATCGTTGAACTTGATGGACTTGTCTTTATTCAACCTAATGTGCTATGTTACCAACGTAATTCAGAAATCCTACTTCTGCTGAGACTGACGGCCAGGTTTATTCCTATAGAGGCATGTGTGCGCCTGCACCGTCTGTCCCTTCTGTTACCTTAAGGTACAATGCAGCGCCTCCTAGAGGAGACTAGGACAGACAGTGCAGGTGCGTAGATGTCTCGAAGCCAAGATGTCTGTGTTGTTGCCTGGCTGTCAGTCTTAGCAGAAGTAGGATTTCTGAATAACACTGTAATTATGTTGGATAATACTATTGGTAAGCTTATCATTATATGACTTTATTTGGGGCTATAGATCGGCTTTAAAATGTAAGTAAAAAATATGATGTATGGTTTATCCCCCTGAGTAAAACAGTGGTACTCCCACTGCTGAAAGGTGTTTTATTCAAAAGTTACTACAGCTCAAATTTCATATTTTTTAGGAACAGTATCACATTGAACTGAGACTGTACAGCGTCGCTGAATACAGATATCCATAGGATGGTGTAGAAACAGCGCCACTGTACAATGTCTGGCCACTGTGATACTGCACCTAAAAAGAATTCAAGTTTAATCGGTAATAACTTTTGAATAAAACACCTTTTGGCATTAGGAGTGCCCTTGTTTTACTCAGGGGGATCAACCATACAATATATATTTTTGTAGATATTAATTATTACTATCTGTTTAATTTGTAAGGTATATGTGCGGTGCTCGTTGGATTGTCCTGCAGCGAGTGCCACCATTGTTTCCTGCACAGTGAATAATCATGCTTTCTCTTTGCCTTTCCAGATGTGTTGCATGGAATCTGTACACTTCAGAGCACCCTCCTCTCCTGCTATCTAGCCCAGCGCTTTAGGAAGATTCCTGTCTGGTAAGGTATGCAGATTACGAGCCAGTGTCTCCAGTGAGGGGGGGTTATTGACATACTTCACATAACTTTCCTTGCACTTGATGTTAAAGGGAAACTTCGCCCTTGTGATAAGTGACTCTTAAGTTGTTTAACCCTTTAAGGACCAGAGAGGTGTGCAAAGCATTTTTGCATTTAAAGGGACACTAACATCTAAAAATAACTGGTGTTTCTGAAAGGGCTTTCAGTCACTTCTGTGTTGCATTAGACATTTTTATTTAGATAGCTAGTTTCTGAGTTAAATTCTTCTACAGTATAGGTGTCAGTTTAAAGGGATAGTAATACTTTATTATTACTACCCCCCATATTGTACATATCCTATATAATAATTCGCCAAGTTGTGTGTAACGCCCGACATGCGCAGTACAGACTGCCCGCGCCGCGGCTGATACAGAGCTGGGCGCTCCGAAGGAGCGTCCAGCTCTGTATCAGCAGCGGCGCGGCCAGTCTCTGCTGCGTGTGACTGCCCCACGACCGGCTGCCAGAGGCACTGTGGCCCGTGTAACGGGCTGTTCAACTAGTTTGTAAAATAATGTAATAGCCCCCAGGTTCATCTCTGAAACCTTTATGGTTTGAGAGATAACCGAAGGCAAAGTTCCCCCCTCCCTCCCCCTTCCCTGAAGTCAGCGTTGTACTGACTGCAGGGATATCCGGTCTGACTTTCGTCAGGCGGCTCTGCAGCTGAGCCGAGATCGCATTGGTGACAAAGAATTACTTCACTGAAACGGTCTTCTACATGTGCTTGCAAACCAAGCACACGAAGAAGACCGTTTCAGTGAAATAATTCTTTGTCACCAATGGGATCTCGGCTCAGCTGCAGAGCCACAAGCCTGTCGTATGACAGACTTCCCCTGCAGTCAGTACAACGCTGACTTCAGGGAAGGGGGAGGGTGGGGGGAACTTTGCCTTCGGTTATCTCTCAAACCATAAAAGTCTGAGAGATGAACCTGGGGGCTTTTACATTATTTTACAAATATGTACAATATGGGGGATAGTAATAATTAAGTATTAATATCCCTTTAAACGCTTTCAATATCATCAGTTTAAAGGGACCCATCTAAAACAACTCTGAGATGGCTCAGTTGGTTAACCCTTTGATTGACAGAGGGCTACACAATGCATTGCTATGCAATGTGTTGTGTACCCCTCTGGCACACAAAGGGTTAATGCATCAGCTGTAGAATCTGTCCTCAAGTTCGCAGGTTCTGGTCCTGGCAAGGTGAACTTATGAGGAGATGCACTAAGAGGTGATAAAGTGGAGATGACCACCAGTTTATCACTTCTCCAGTTCCTGTGTTATTCCCTGGAGTCTATTCACTAAGATCTCCAAAGCTGAAGAAATCTTATTCCATAGGCTCCATAGAATAACATAGGAACTGGAGAAGTGATAAACTGGAGACGTCATCTCCTCTTTATTACCACTTAGTGACTCTCCCGCTTAGTCTTTCACCCTTCTAGGGTACATAAAATGAGTATTCAGGGCATATTTGAAAAAGACAGACAATCTGTGGATCCTTCCTGATAAAATACAGACACGTTACCATTTTAAGAATGCTGAAAGGGACCGTAATGTCCCAGAAAAAAATGTATCATTTTGTAGTGCTTAAAAAGTTGAGATATTCAGTGTCAAAGTTCCCCCCTCCCTCCTCTTTCCCTGATGTCAGCGCTGTGCTGACTACAGGGGAATCCTGTCCTGGGACCAACTGGTGGCTCTGCAGCAGAGCTGCAATTGCGTTATTTAAAAAGAATGACTTCATTGGAAAGGTCTACAAAGCGTGCTTGTTTTGCAAGCACACTTTGTAGACCATTGCAGTGCAGTCATTCACTTTAAATAACAGGATTGAGGCTCTGTTGCAGAGCCTCCTCGTGTCGGCCGACACGGATCTACAGGAAACATCAAACTTATATGAATATCTCTCAAACCATAGCTGTTTGAGAGGTTTTTTGTTTGTTTGTTTTTTTTGTTTTTGCAATTAGTTCAACTTTTTAAGCACTGCAAAATGATAAATGTATTTTTTGGGACATTACTAACACTTTAAGTGGCCCTTCTGTGACTCTAGCTAGCCAGGTCTTGTATTTCTAAAGGGCCATGAAAACCTTCTCACTTGTAAACTCTTCAAACGACACCTGAGTTTAAAGGGATAGTAATGCTTCATAATAAAAGCAGCTCTAATTAATCATCATAGTATTTGGGCCATGGAGAGTGTTATTTCAATTCTGTCAGAGTTGTAGTACAAGAGTAATTGAATGATAAAGTATCCCCCTCCCGCCCCTTTTACTGATGTAACACTGCTCACCTCAGAGCAGCAGGGAGGTGCCCAGATAGGGAGAGGGACAATCTTCAATTAAGATAATGGAAAAAGCTGTTAAGGGAGGCAGAGTTTTCATTGTTCTCACAGTAAGAATATTGACCCTTGATGTGAGCTGTCTGGTCTATGGACAGGATTCCACACGTGAGGAGTGGGGGCTTACACTAGGTAAAAGGGGACGGGAGGGGGAAACTTTATCATTCAATTACTCTTGAACTACAACTCTGACAGTATAGAAATAACACTCTCCATGAAAATTAATTGGAGCTGCTGTTTTTGTGAAACATTACTATCACTTTAAATGCAAATAAGGTAAATAGATCTACTTTGTGGGAAGCATGATGGATACACAGAATAGCTTTCCAGTAACCGTAAATGGAATTGAGACCGCTTACGGTAGATAATGCTTTTCTACAATTTAAATAAATATTGGATATTTCAATCGACTGTGATATGGGGAGCCTGGATGGCCCAATTGATAAATATCTTATTTCAGAGTACATAAAGTGAGCATGAAAAGGATAACTCTTGGAGTAGCAGAGGTGCGTTACATACTCTTCTGATTCTGATGGGTTAAATCTTGTCACTGCAAAATATATCAAGCAGAAAGGGTTGCTGGGTAAATAGCCATTTCCGAGAGATACAGTGTGAGGGAATCAGGGATGTGCACAGACATTTTGGGGGACAGGAGCTCAAATGAAAAATAGGGCACTTCTCATAATTATTTATTTTTTGTTAAAAGGGCAAGAGGGCACTTTGGACAAAAAGGGGCAGGTGATCAAGCCCCCCCTTGGTGTCTGTGTGCACGTGCCTGGAGGGAATACATGTGCTTTTATCACACCAAAACACAGTTACACAACCTTCCGCAGCCTTCACCTCTTGTCCTCATTCACTATGTACTCCGTGCTCCCTACCACACCAGATACGCTTCATTACTCCTCTCTTTTCCAGGTCTGAAGTGCCAATCGATTTGCCGCCATGGTGCAGAAATACCAGTCACCCGTCCGGGTGTACAAACATGGCTTTGAGATGATTATGGCCGTGAGTAATACTTGGTTCCTTTAAATGTTAACTGTTAACCCATTGTGTGCCAGTGGAGTAAACAGTGCATTGCAGCACCATGCATTGAGCATCCTAATGGGACTCAACTTGTTGAAGGAATAGTAAATCCTCAGACTCCTTAATCTAAGGGCCACTAGCACAAAGAAAATGGACGTTTAACGCCTTGAATACTAGAATGATTCCTCTCAAATTGCAAAGCAATGTGTTGGAGACCATTTAAGGGGTTAAAATCCTTGTTTAACCCTTTCAGTGGCAGACGGGTATGCAACCCATTGCTTTGGTATGTGTTGCATACCCCTTTGGCACTGAAATTAAAGTGGATCTGTCACCTATGGACAACATCCCATAAATAGTTAGGTGACACATCCAATACCATAAAAACTTTATTTATTTTAAGCTTCGATTTTGTTTAAATGTAACTTACAAAAGTCTGGGCTGCAGCCACTTCCATATAGACTGCAGCCCGACGCTCTGCCTCTGCTCTCCTCCGATGACTGAGGCTTCTGTCTGTAAGCTGAAGCTCTCTCATTGGCTAGAAAGATATTGAGCTCTGCCAATGAGACCGCTCCAGCTTACAGACAGAAGCCTCCGTCATTGGAGGAGGGAGGAGAGCAGAGGTAGAGCTCGAGAACCGCAGTCAACACAGAATTGTCTGCAGCACAAACTTTTGTAAGTTACATTTAAATAATATTGAAGCTTAAAATAAAAAATAAAGTTTTCTTTCCTATGACGCATTTTTCTTGCTTAATTTCCCATTTTTGTTTTATGCCAGCAGGCAAAAGAACTCACTGAGTCACTCTTTTGATTTCTCAGAGGTGGGGGTGAAGACTCTGTCCTTTTCTGGATTGGTCAGTGATACGGTGTCTGAACAAGAACAATCTTCCTCCCTACTCAAACCCCCCCATGTTATTCTCATCATTAATGAGCATGTGCAAAGGCAAAATACATGGTTTGCTGTCCAGAAGTAATGTAGGTTTTGCTTATCCAGTGAGAAAAATTGTACCTATTCACATCCCATATTGCTAGTTGTCAATGAAGTTGGAACAAGAGAAATCCCTTAAAGGATTTCTGCAGGGTCAGTTAAAAGGATAGTAAAACTTTATCATTACTATCCCCCATATTGTAGATATTTGCAAAATAATTTAATAACCCCCAGGTTCATCTCTCAAACTTTTATAGTTTGAGAGAGAACCGAAGGCAAAGTTCCCCCCTCCCTACCCCTTCCCTGAATTCAGCGTTGTGCTGACTGCAGGGATATCCGATCTGACTTTCATCCGGCGGCTCTGCAGCAGAGCCACAATCGCGTTGGTGAAAAAGAATTATTTCACTGAAACGGTCTTCTACATGTGCTTGGTTTGCACTCACACACAGAAGGCCATTTCAGTGAAATAATTAGGGTAGGGTGACAAACCAATGGAGATTCATAAATCCCATTGATTTTAAAGGCAGCTTCTAACCCAATTCATTCCAGACAGGTGTTCAGCGTAATGCTAAGCAGTACTTTGGAGACACTCAAGTATTGAAGGGGTTAAAAGCCCCATTTAAATAATTTTGAATATTTGTGTGTTCCCTGTGTTGCAGCTGGTTTGCTACACAATTGCTCCTCTTTTCTTATGAATATGGCCCTTAGCTGCAATTAGAGTAACATGATTTGTAAATTAAGGAGCTTCTGTTTCAGGATTAAATCCTTTAAGATCTGTGTACCATGTCTGTATATGTTTGTATGAAATTTTTTTCCATTGTCTACACATTCCCAACTGCTTTCCAAAGCTAATTCTAAAATAGAAAATGTGTGTTTTAACTGGTTAAGGACCAGAGAGGTCTTTGCAATGCATTGCTTGTTCCTCTGGCCTTTAAAGGGTTATAGGAAAGGACTTTGTGTGTAAAATAGTAATCAGCTGACTAAGCCAATTTCATTTAGCGCTCAGTCAGCATTTGAAGGAGTCGACCTCCTCCTCTTGTGTTTAAGCAGAGGAAGTTTACTTAAAGCAGACCGGTCACTTTTAACCCTTTGAGTGCCAGAGAGATATACAGTGCATTGGCCAGAAATCCTCTGTCATTGGAGGAGCCTGGATATAGGGAGGGGAGCAGAGGCAGAGTGACAGACTGTGGTACAAAGCTGGTAATCACAGTCTGTCTGGAAGAAGGTACAGGGCAATATTTACTTGTTAAAAACGCTATTTTACTGAATTTAATTAAAAAACCCAAAACCTTGTAACATCTAGTCACTACATAAACTATTTAGACCAACATGTATAGGGGTGATAGATCCCCTTTAAAAGGGCAATTATTTTGTTTTATTAGTTTTGTTACTATGGTGCTTGGTTAACCCTTTGTGTGCCAGAAGGGTACGCCAAGCATTGCTTTGCATACCCCATTGGCAGTCAAAGGGATAAAACTTGTATAGCACAGACTTCATGGGTTGGGTTTTTGTATCCTGTAACATCTCTCCTCGCAAGACCAAGAAGGGGGCTTGGGGGGGGGGGCGGTCTCCTTTCAGACTCCTGTTCTGTTACCCTGTTGACCCTCTGGTGCTCACAATGCAGCCACAGCTTCACTGGCACGTATGGGGAGTGCATCTACCAATTGGGCGCTATCAGAGTGATGTTTGCCTTTTTAATTAAAGGAACAATACTACCAACAAATAAAGTAAAGTTTCATATACTTGAAACCTCTGTACTTCAAGCCAACGTCTGTACAAATTCTTTGCAGTGCCTAACTCCTAAAGTTAAATAATTAAAGGGATAGTAATGTTTCATAATAAAAGCAGCTCTAATTAATCATCATAGTATTTGGACTTTGGAGAGTGTTATTTCAGTTCTGTCAGAGTTGTAACAAGTTCAAGAGTAATTCAATGATAAAGTATCCCCCTCCCACCCCTTTTACTGATGTAACACTGTTCAGCCAGATCAGAAGGGAGGTGCCCAGGTAGACTGCAGAGAGGGACAATCTTCAATTAAGATAAGGGAAAAAGCTGAAAAGCTTGTCAAGGGGGCAGGGCTTTCATTGTTCTCATAGGAATAAGATTGCCCCCTTCTGTTATCTGTCTTGTCTATGGCTGCATTCCACATCTGAGAAGAGATGGCTTACACTAGGTAAAAGGGGGGGAGGGGAAACTTTGCTTGTGAATATCTCTCAAACCATAAAGGTTTGAGAGATAAGACTTATATCATTCTTCATGTTTTTTTAATGCCTACAAAATAAAATAAAGCTAAAACGAAGTATTACTATCCCTTTAAACATACCCTTTGGCGATATCAGCTGATACTTTAGGCAGGGTTCTCTGACATCTTTAACACCATATTGCTTTCCAGTGTGCAGCATACCCCTGTGGTGCCCAAAGGGTTAACATACAGAAACTTGATAGAAGCCTGAGAATTGAAAATGCAGTATTGTTTGTAAATTGTCAGCAAAAGGCCTTTCTGAAATAGAATAGAGGTCATCAGTTTTCACAAAGAAAAGAGATGACGTTTTGCAGTTGCTTTTTCATGGACGTTAGAAAAATACCGTAATTCTAAGGATCTAGAATGTAATTACTTTTTTTTTTTGCTTGGCAACATGCTGCCCACTTCTCCGGTGCTCAGTATGACTACTAGATGATTGCTTGGTTGACTAACTCCTGCCCTCAAGTTGTTGTTGGACTGCAGCGCCCCTCAAACATCCACTGGTTGGCTGAAGATGATTGGAGTGGTTTATTTAAAAAAAAAAAAAAAAAAAAAAAAAAAAGCTGGGGGGGGCTGCAGGTTGCTTACCATGGGCTGTATGTGCAAAAACAAAATGGAATCAATACTGGGGTAAACCAAATGCATCATGGGAGCTTAACAAACATTTGCACTGATTTCATAAGGGCTATTTAACCCACTGAATACTAGAGGTCTGTAACACAAGAGAAATGTTTTGGAGACTCATTGCAGAGCAATGTTTTTAGAGACCTTTCTAGCATTCAAGGGGCTAAGTGGCCTGTTTAAATCAATGAGAGTGTTTAATTTTCTCCTGTGGTGTAGTTGGTGTCACTTTTGCATTTGTATCTATTACCCACTGTTTACATACAAGTGCTAAACGAAAGGGGAAGAAGGCCGGCCCCTGCTTCTGAAGAGGAAATCTGATTGTCTGGGTTTCACACGCTTGTGTTTTTGTTGTGCAAATTACTGTATTGGATAGAGATGGGCTATATCTGTCACTACTCCTAGTATCGCCAGCCGCAGACTCTGCTTCCCTTGAAGTCCTGCAGGTCTGACGTGCAACCAGAAATGCAGATTTGCAGAGGTTTTTGTGCTGAGCTTCACACCACAAGGCTTTTCTAGGGCAGATTTGATGGTATTAAGCAGGGGCGGGGGGGGGGATAATTTGATATTTATTATAGTCTGATAGTGCCTAGGGGCTTCGGTTTAAGGTTCTATGCAAGATCCATTTGACCAAATTGGGAAGCGTGTAGTCCTCCTGCTGATAGGCCACATCTCCTGTCTAAAAGGTAAAGTAGTATCACTGAGGCTGATATGTGAAGAGATGGACTCATTCTGGGTCAAAGAAACTGCACTGACTTGATAACATAGTTGGTGGTTCCAAAAAAACACAGGTCCATCAAGTTCAGCGTTTGCCATATCACCCATGTTGATCCAGAGGAAGGCACACTCCCATTAACCCTTTAAGTACCAATTGGTCCATGGGTGGGCTGCTCTAGAGGGGCACAGCTTTTTTACCAATGCATACTGGAATGGCTGTGCAGATGTGCCATCATCCCAGAATTCCATGACTTGCCAGGACCGTCATCGGTCTATAACATCCGGACCAGAGTAATGGTCCTGGCATGTCACCAGTCGTTAAGGGGTTAAAGTAAATTCCATTTAAGCCCTAAGTGGGTAAAAGGCAATCGGATATGTTGCTGAATCGACATCCAGTCTGCACTGTAGGGGGATGGAAAAAATTTCCATTGATTTTTAACTGGGGCTTTTAACCTCTTGAATGCCAGAGAGGTCTCTATGGTATTGCTTTGCAGTGCGTTGGAGACCTCGATATCATTAAAGGGGTTAAAAGCCCCATTTAAATCAGAGAATTTGGGGAAATATGTTTTCTTCTGTGGTGCAGCTGATTTGCCTAAGAATTTCTCCCAATTCCTCAGCCTCCTTGGATTGAATCACAAAGCCTTTCTAGCAAGAGGATATGACAAAAGTGTGAACCAGTGGCTTTCCAGTTGTCACTGCATCCCCTGTCCTTGTCATCTGTCCAGTGGGTGAACTAGTGGATCTAATCAGTCTTTCTACACAAGTATATGGCTAAAGAGGGCAACTGTTGTTTTAATTCAACCTCCTATCTACCTTATTTGGATAAGGGCTAACCTAGTGCTACTGGTTCGCTGCCCCTTTAGAAAGGGGATAAACCCACAGATCAGCAATTCATGGTTCTTTAGCTGTTGATGGACTACAACCCATATTGTCTTCAACCGTCCAAAGACTGGGGCGTTTTAGCCTAACGGTGTCTGAAGAGCTGCGGGGTTGTACGATATGACCTGTTACTCACATAGTCTTCCCTCTACCGTGTGTGAAATTCTGTTTATATTCCTGATTCTGTCTAATCCAGGGACAGGCAATTTGTTCATCCCTTCCTGTTGAGGACTACAATTCGCATCTCTGCTGACTTGTTGGAGACGTTTGGGGATGTAGCCCCCCCATAGCTGGAGAGCCAAAGGTTTGCACCTCGTGTAATCTAACCTTATCTATACATCCCTTACTTTACCAGCCTTTCTATTCTTTGCTAGGAGACTCTCCCAAGTATCTCCTACAACCTTAACAATCCCATAATAAACCTTGGTGTGTTCAATCCTCCTTTTCCCTTTATAAATAAATCAGGAAGTAAAAAGGTTTTATTTAGATCTGCACCCACTTTACATAACATACTTTACATAACATAAGCCACTCATAGAAACTCAATTGGCTGCACTGACCTGTTCTATTGGATACAAACCTGCTGAATGTGCCAGTTTCACTCAAGGAAAGGAATGCAAACCCATTTACAGCATTGGGACCAGTTTGTTTACAAGTGAGATTAGGCATTTGACCCTCATTGTGATGGAGGAAGGATCTCTGTTGTCTGAAAAGGTTTTCCATGGAACCCCGGGGCTCCCATAAGACATCCAAGGGTTTCAACAGAACATGGCAATAGTGTTAGTTTTGTGTTTGATAAACGTAGATAAAAGGTCATAGGGACATGTTTTGCATAGATCAGCTTCAAACACTAAAATCCGCTGCTTTGGGACTTTGATTTGGTGAGACTAAGTCTCTCCCAAGCCTTCATTAGTCTCCCTATACATCACGGAACAAATGTAAATATTGTGGACTGGGGAACAAGACTGGGTGACTAATGGTGAATGTGTGTTTGTGACTAGTTAAGACTGTAACTCTCCAAAGTGTGACGTATTATAATAAGAATTGCAATATAATATAATAGAGATTAATTATTGGGTACAGTTACCTAATAAAGTTTAGACTAAATATATCCTTAAGTTATTGGTATGAACAAGCTTTCAAGTATGTTTCCTATAGATAGTTTTAATGTGTTAGAGATGGATCATGGAGAAGTCACTAATGTATTGTTTCGCAATGTGTTGGATACATCTTTAGCATCATCCAAGGTGTAAATTAGTTTGCTGGTTAGGATTCCAGGGGTATTTCCTTTGAAACCACGTGCTTTTGTTGTTACAGTTTTTGTTAGTGGCACTCACCAGCTGGCTTATAATGGCCAGAGCTGAATTTTGAGAATCTAGAACTGCTCATACATAGGTAAAACCTTTTCCATGTTGGAAAGAAACATCATGATATATCACCATCAGAGCCGTATACAGTTACATGGTATCAGCAGGATACTACACCATTACATGGCACCAGCAGAACAGTACGCAGATACATGGCACCAGTAGAACAATACACCAGTACATGGCATCAGTAGAACAATACACCATTACATGGCATCAGTAGAACAATACACCATTACATGGCACCAGCAGAACAGTACGCAGATACATGGCACCAGTAGAACAATACACCAGTACATGGCACCAGTAGAACAATACACCAGTACATGGCACCAGTAGAACAATACACCAGTACATGGCATCAGTAGAACAATACACCATTACATGGCATCAGCGGGATACTACACCATTGCATGGCACTGGCGGGACAGTGCGCAGGTGCGCGGCACCGGCACGCCAACCTAACATTGCAGAATGAGGTGACCTGTTGTTATTGGTAAATCGCCCCTGTACAAGTGTGTTTTGTTAGTGAGTCACAGCAGCCTGTTCTGATGACTGTAAGGCACGTGTACTTGTTAGACACAAAGTCTTCCACCTCTTTATGGTTTTCATACCTGTGTGAGTTAACTGGTTCTGTACAGTACATTGTGATGAAGGGTGTAACCCTAGTGTTGCCAGATGAGCCAGCATGCGCATGAGTCACACTTTGAGTGTCAGAGGGCAGTGTAGCACATTGAATGCTTGAGGGGTGAGCAATGCAAAGGGTTAATCCAGTGTCAGGGAAACCAAACTCGCACCAAAGGCCCTTTATTTGTTCATCATGTCAACGTTATAGTTAAAAAATTCTATATAGGGGGTTTGAAAAGTAAATTAACCCCTTGGTGACTAGAGAGGGCTCCAAGCACAGATTTGCAGTGTTTGCGACCACACTAGTACTCGAGGGGTTAACCTTTTGAGTGCCAGAGGGGTACGTAATGCATTGCGTATGCCGCTGGTACTCAAAGGGTTAAAGTGAAACCGTATAAAAGTAAATAAAGCTTGGTGTGTGTTTTGGGGGAGAGGGGATAGTGCAGGGGTGAGTGACCGGAGGCCTTCCAGCTGTTGGAGTGTCTTAGAATTATGGAAATTGTAGTCTTCAACAGCTGGAGTGCCCCAGGTTACCCGTCTCTTTCCATTATACCAGAAAATAGACTGGGGGGATGCAGGAAGGCAGAGATGGCTGAGGATGATGCAGATTGTAGTCCTCAACAGGTAGAGGGTCTGTTTGCCCACACTGGTGCCAAGGGCTCAGGTTAACTTGCCTTGTTGGTGTGCCCTGAGGTTTAATGTTTTCAGGATATCCCTGCTTGATCACAGGGGCAAATTAGTAGCTCAGTCATTGTGCTTGATCTCCTTGTGATTGATCAGGGATCCTCTCAACGTGACCTGTTGGTGTGTCCTGGGGCCTGGAGCAGAGACTCACTACATAGGGCTGCAACAACGAATCGATAAAATTGATAAAAATCGATAATGAGAATCGTTGCCAACGATTCTCATTATCGATTCGTTGTGCAGCGATTCGTTGTGCCGCCTAGCAGCCCCACAGCCGCAGGATGCTGTCTTCTTACTTCCCGCATTGATGACATCCGGGGCGCAACCACGCCAAACGCGGAGACGCCGCGTGGAGTTTGCAGGTATTTTCTTCCTCGGTTCTGAGGCCAGTTTAAAACTGGCGCCCAGACTGAGGAAGAAAACCCCTGCACGCTCCACGTGGTGTCTCCGCGTTTGGCGTGGTTGTGCCCCGGATGTCATCAGTGCAGGAAAGTGAAAAAGAGGCACGGGAGAGAGACATACAAGGGGGGGAGAGAGAAGCACAAGAGGGGGGAGAGACATACAAGGGGGAGAGAGAGAAGCACAAGAGGGGAGAGAGAGAGAAGCACAAGAGGGGAGAGAGAGAGAAGCACAAGGGGGGAGGAATAGAGGCGCAAGGGGGAGAAAGAGGTGCATAGACCCCATGGTGAAATAATAACAATGACACATGTTAATGTGTAAAGTTTTTTATTCTGCTGTTTGTTTTTAACACTGTTTGTTCATTAAATCAGTTTAAATAATGAAAAATTAGCATATTGGTTTTTTTATCCGATTAATCGGAAAAATAATCGGCCAACTAATCGATTATCAAAATAATCGTTAGTTGCAGCCCTATCACTACAGTAAGGGCTGTGTTATCAGGGAGACAGACCTGAGCGTGCCAGCTGGTGAGCGAGCAGATTGGAGAAGAACAGCGTGTTCTGAAAACACTTCCATCTGCACTTCCTGAGATCAGAGCGAGCCCAGAGTCTGACCATGTGATGAGATGGAGGGGGTGCTGGCCCTCACAGCATGCTGGTTGGTACATTCCTTGAGGCAGTTTCCGCCCAGTCCCCTATTTTACCTTGACTCCTGTATCTGTTATATCCGCGTGGCGTCCTGAGCAACCTGCGACAACCCAGCTCTTATTGGAGTACAAGTCCTATCCGCTGCTGGCAGTCAGTGACTGACTGTGGATGAATGAAGTTGTAGTAATACAACATTCCATAGCCACAGGTTGCCTATCTTTCATATTGGTATCCTGCTTTCATATGCTTTACATACATCTGTTCTTGGGAGCTTGCAATCTAAATAACGGACAGTGAAATGGGAGATTGTTTTGGGGTATATGCATATCTCCCAACATTTCAACTGGCCAAAGAGGGACACTTGTTTTAGGAGGCATTAACAAGGATTTTGTGTATTTCATGCCCTTTTTACCACCCCTTTTGTAACTGAATAAGTAACTTAGAGCTAGACCAAATAATTTTATTTACACAGACTAATTTATACAAAGTTTAAACAAACATTAATGTGAGTTTTATTGCTGTGGAGCAATGTGATACACTTATATACACACCACACAGCCTGATCTCCTAAACACAGGGACACCAGGGTGATACACTTATATACACACTACACAGTCTGATCTCCTAAACACAGGGACACCAGGGTGATACACTTATATACACACCACACAGTCTGATCTCCTAAACACAGGGACACCAGGGTGATACACTTCTATACACACCACACAGTCTGATCTCCTAAACACAGGGACACCAGGGTAATACACTTATATACACACCACACAGTCTGATCTCCTAAACACAGGGACACCAGGATGATACACTTATATACACACACCACACAGTCTGATTTCCTAAACACAGGGACACCAGGATGATACACTTATATACACACACCACACAGTCTGATTTCCTAAACACAGGGACACCAAGGTGATACACTTCTATACACACCACACAGTCTGATCTCCTAAACACAGGGACACCAAGGTGATACACTTATATACACACCACACAGCCTGATCTCCTAAACACAGGGACACCAGGGTGATACACTTATACACACACCACACAGTCTGATCTCCTAAACACAGGGACATCAGGGTGATACACTTATATACACCCCACACCGTCTGATCTCCTAAACACAGGGACACCAGGGTGATACACTTATATACACACCACACAGTCTGATCTCCTAAACACAGGGACACCAGGGTGATACACTTATACACACACCACACAGTCTGATCTCCTAAACACAGGGACACCAGGGTGATACACTTATACACACACCACACAGTCTGATCTCCTAAACACAGTGACACCAGGGTGATACACTTCTATACACACCACACAGCCTGATCTCCTAAACACAGGGACACCAGGGTGATACACTTATACACACCACACAGTCTGATCTCCTAAACACAGGGACACCAGGGTGATACACTTATATACACACCACACAGCCTGATCTCCTAAACACAGGGACACCAGGGTGATACACTTATACACACACCACACAGTCTGATCTCCTAAACACAGGGACATCAGGGTGATACACTTATATACACACCACACAGTCTGATCTCCTAAACACAGGGACACCAGGGTGATACACTTATATACACACCACACAGTCTGATCTCCTAAACACAGGGACACCAGGGTGATACACTTATACACACACCACACAGTCTGATCTCCTAAACACAGGGACACCAGGGTGATACACTTCTATACACACCACACAGCCTGATCTCCTAAACACAGGGACACCAGGGTGATACACTTATACACACACCACACAGTCTGATCTCCTAAACACAGGGACATCAGGGTGATACACTTCTATACACACCACACAGCCTGATCTCCTAAACACAGGGACACCAGGGTGATACACTTCTATACACACTACACAGTCTGATCTCCTAAACACAGGGACACCAGGGTGATACACTTCTATACACACCACACAGTCTGATCTCCTAAACACAGGGACACCAGGGTGATACACTTATATACACACCACACAGTCTGATCTCCTAAACACAGGGACACCAGGTGATACACTTCTATACACACCACACAGTCTGCCTAAACACAGGGACACCAGGGTGATACACTTGTATACACACCACACAGTCTGATCTCCTAAACACAGGGACACCAGGGTGATACACTTCTATACACACCACACAGTCTGATCTCCTAAACACAGGGACACCAGGGTGATACACTTCTATACACACCACACAGTCTGATCTCCTAAACACAGGGACACCAGGGTGATACACTTCTATACACACTACACAGTCTGATCTCCTAAACACAGGGACACCAGGGTATTGCACTTATATACACATCACACAGTCTGATCTCCTAAACACAGGAACACCAGGGTGATACATTTATATACACACCACACAGTCTGATCTCCTAAACACAGGAACACCAGGGTGATACACTTATATACACACCACACAGTCTGATCTCCTAAACACAGGGACACCAGGGTGGGAAAGAGGGATGGAGTGATTTGGGTCTCAAAGGGGGGGGGGGGGGCTTTCCCTTCTAAAGAGGGACACTTGGGAGGTATGGATCCCTAATCTCTCCTAAAGAGGGACACTTGCAGCAAACAGCTTTACCATAGGAGACAAATAGAAATGTCTGTGAATGCTAGAGGATTCCAACACACTGTAATGTTCAGTTTAAATGAATGGAAGTTTGTGTTTTTGGTTTTGTTTTGTTTTTTTTTTTGTCTGTATTGTACAATTCTTTTCCTCCATATTTTCGCCACTATTTTTCTGTGTGTGTTTGCAGCCCTTTGGCTTAACCAAACAATGTAAAATTTCCACTTCTGTGACTATATAGCTTTTGAGGAGTTAAAAGCCCCATTAAACTCGGTGGGCATTTTTATTAGTCCCCTATGGTGCAGATGGTTTGCACCAGCTTTATTTTGTGCTTACGGCCATTTGACGTCACCAGACAATTCGGAAAGCCCTGTCCTCCTTTACTGTATCCACTGAGGCTGATGCTGGGGAAACCAAGGGCATCCTTTGAGTAAAATGAGATTTTTAAAGGAATAGTAAAGTAGTGTAGAAAGTAATGGCTATATTGTAGCTATAATAAAAAGAGATTACCTGAGGTTATTCCGATCTCTCAATCCTTTATGGTTTGAGAGATAAAGGAAGATAAAGTTCTCCCCTTTCCTTGACATGAGCTGTAAAGCTGTCAGAAGCAGATACTGGTCACGCGACCAGACGGCGGCTCTTCTGCAGAGCCAAAAGAGTTATCTAAAAATAAATAATTGCAATGGTCTACAAAGTGTGCTTGCAAACGAGGCACACTTCCAGTGAAGTATTTATTTTTAGATATTGCTATGTCGGCTCTGCTGAAGAGCCGCCATCTGGTCACTTGACCAGTGTCTGCATCTGACAGCTTTACAGCTCATGTCAAGTAAAGGGGAGGGGAGAACTTTATCTTTTATCTCTCAAATGCATTGTGTACCTCTCTGACACTCAAAGGGTTAATAAGCCCGTTATGTGGTGCAGTTAGTTTGCTCCTGTCTGAATATCGCTCTTCATCATCACCATACAAGGCAGACGCTGTGGTTTTCCATGGCGGGATCCGCTGTTGATGTTGGAAATTCTGCGGGCGGGTCCAGCCAGTGGGATTTCTCTGCCGTGTGTTTGACAAGAGAAGCAGATTGATTTGGCTTCCTGAGCGGGTTCTGGGAAAGCCGGATCCTGAAACGTCACTGCAGATCAGCACCTCTGTACAAACAGTGCTGGGAAACCGGCAGCAAACTTAAAGGAACAGTAGGGGCGATTTATAAAAGTGGAGTTAATGGGAAAGAAGTGTTAAATTGGCTGTAAGATTGCCATTGGTAGTTATGAAGTTATTAAAGGTATAGTAATGTTTCATAATAAAAGCAGCTCTAATTAATCATCATAGTATTTGGATTTTGGAGAGTGTTATTTCAATTCTGTCAGAGTTGTAGTTCAAGAGTAATTCAGTGACAAAGTATCCCCCTCCTGCCCCTTTTACTGATGTAATACTGTTCAGCCAGATCAGAAGGGAGGTGACCAGGTAGACTGCAGAGAGGGACAATCTTCAATTAAGATAAGGGAAAAACCTGAAAAACTTGTCAAGGGGGGCAGGGCTTTCATTGTTCTCATAGGAAGAAGATTGTCCCCTGCTGTTATCTGTCTGGTCTATGGACTGCATTCCACATCTGAGAAGAGATGGCTTACACTAGGTAAAAGGGGCGGGAGGGGAAACTTTGCTTGTGAATATCTCTCAAACCAAAAAGGTTTGAGAGAGAAGACTTATATCATTCTTCGTGTTTTTTTAATGCCTATAAAATAAAAGTTAAAATGAAGTATTACTATCCCTTTAAGGACTCCTTTGGCACTCTGGTTTAAAGAACAGAATTGTGTGACCGTACTGGAATGTCATTTGTCGTTAAGGGGTTAAAGACAAGTGGAGCAGTTCTGGGGCAAACCATCTGCACTGTAGGGTGGATCTAAATACACTGGAGACCTCTTAGTGTTCAAGAGGGTAAAAGAGACATTTAAAGGGGAACTCTCACCTTATTCAATCATGCGTTCCTGTTGGAGGTTAATGTTGGTGAAGCTGCAATCCTTTTTTATTTTTCGTTTCAATGAAGTAGTTGCAGAGATATAAGCGGTTAAACTTCACTTTGTGACGTCCATTTCGCCCAGGCTGCAGTCCTCCTCCGTCATCAGAGGAGGAGAAGAGCCACTACATGGGGAGGGGAATGAACAAGACTGACAGGCTGCGCGCCGGAGCTTTACCCGCAGCCTGGGAGAAATGGACGTCACAAAGTGAAGTTTAACAGCTTATATCTCTGCAACTACTTCATCAACACGAAAAATAAAAAATAAACACCCAATGAATTATTGACGCAAAGAGCTGAGCTTAAGAACAAGAGGTCATCCATGAAGACTAGAGGAAAGATGCTTTCGACTAAAACAAAGGCAGGGATTATTTACAGTAAGGACGGTAAAGCTATATCATTCTTTGCCTTGGGATCTTGTACTTGCAGATACTGTAACTGCTTTAAAAAAATCAATGGATACATATCTAGCATAGAAAAATATTGAAAATGATAACAGTTGGCTTCAGTGCAGATAGGTTGTTGATCCAGGGAAATATGCCATTTCGAGTCAGGAAGGAATTTTTCTACCCACTTGGGGCTAAATTGGAAAAGGCTTCACGGGGATTTTTTTTGCCTTCCATTGGATCCACGGGGGTGTTTTTGGCATAAGCTGGACTTGATGGATTCATGTCTTTTTTTCAGCCTCATCAACTATGTTGCTATGATTATAGCTTCGCCAACATTAATCTACAGTAGGAAATCACGGATGAATAAGGTGAGAGATCCCCTTTAAATCGATGACAGAAGGGCCGTGACGCTAATGTACCAGAGGAAAAACGGGATAAAATGTCTCCAAATTCCTTTTGATTTAAATATGACGTTTAACCCCTTGAATGCTAGAGAGCAGTGCGTTGGAAACCACTGTAGCATTCAAGTGGTTGCATGCTCTATTTAAATTAATGAAAATATTTTTATTTTGTCCCCTGTTTTGTTTGTTTTAACCCAAAGCATTGGATACCCCATGGCACTCAAAGGGTTAATCCGATTATGCCTAGTACATCCGCCTCAGAGCCTGATTGTTTGAAATGCTGCTAGCACAGGGTTTTCTGGTGTCTCTTCCCCCCTCGCACCCCCGCCTGGTACAGACTGCTCCGTTACATTATGTTATGAAGGATTGTGAGCAGTTGGCACACGGATCTCCTGTGTACAGGCTGTTCTGTCGTTATGTAAGCAGCCAGATAGACTGCTTACTCTAACATTCCCTGCATGGGCTGATCATCGCTCAAGCCTTGTAGTTCAGTATGCATCCCCACACCTGCAGCAACTCTAACACAGGGTAGGGTGAGGCAAGATGTGCCTCTGCAGCTATTGTGAACCACAACGTGGCTGGCTGGGGATGATGGCAAGTTAGGTTCACAAAGGATAGATCAGCGTATGAAGAGCTTGCAGTCTGGGCAAACCTTATGTAGAAACCTAAAGAGGTGCAGATCCGGAGCAAAATAAAGGGGCTCTATCACCCCTATACATGTTTGTCTAAAACGTTAGTGTATATAGCGATTACATTGAAAACTGTATTCATTAAAAAAAAAAAAAAATGTCCAAATTAAACATGTAAAGATTACCCTGCGGCTTCCTTATGGACAGACCGCGGGTACAGCTGTGTACCACAGCCTGTCGCACTTCCTCTATACAGCCTACTCTGATGACAGATGATTTCTGCCTGAAAGTCGGAGCAATCTCTGGCCAATGAGACTAATCCAGCTTACAGGCAGACATCCTCCATCATCTGAGGAGGCTGGATAGATGAAGAGGGTCATTTTTAGACATTTAATTTGGGCAAAATGAAAGTGTTAGTAATGTCCACAAAAAAAGTTTTTTGCATTTAGAAGAGCTTAAAAAGCTGAGCTAAATGCAAAAAACTGTATCTCTCAAACCGCTACAATGTGTTATGTACACCTCTGGCACGCAAAGGGTTAACCATTCAAGTTCCAGAAGAGTACAGCTGTTTAAACGGATAGTAACACTTAATGTTATCGAGTTTATCCTTCTGAGTAAATTAACCCTTTGAGTGCCAGAGTGGTACGGAATGCATTGCAAAGCAATTCATTTCGTACCACTCTGGCAATCAAAGGGTTATGGACTGTCCTGCTGCTGAGGTGTTTTATTCAAAAGTTATTGTAGCTCAAACTCGAATTTTTTTTTTTTTTTAGGTGCAGTATCACAGTGGCCTGCAATTGTACAGTGACTCTGTTGCTACACCATTCTATAGAATTTTATGGTCAACTGACCAGAATTGTTCATAGAATGTATAAATATATATGTTTGTACTTTAACCTTTTGAGTGCCAGAGGGGTGGGAAATAAATTGCCGAGAAATAAGTTGCTCATCCCTTTGATTTCCAGAAGGTTAAAGGGCACACACTTCATATTAATAACAGCCTCCATTTACATCATTATGGTCCGTATATCTTAATGGCCCCTATGAATCTTCGCTGTGCTTCAAGAGAGAACATTTTCAGTCAGTCCTTGATGCCGGGTCCATGGAGGCGGACATGACAGTTCCTGGTTGTTTTCAAAAGTGTAGCTGCAGACTGCATGAGGCTACTTAACCTGCTGCCCGGGTCTGGCCTTTAAAAGGTTAAGATTAACATGTGCGGTGGGTGGAGTTTGTGGTCATGTTTAGTGGGTGGGGTTTGAGGTCCTGTTAGCAACTGTCATGTTCTATCTTGAGCAAAGGTACAATGACAAAATTCATAAGGGCTATTTGGATTTCCTGACCATAGTAAGGGGGGTGAGGTGTTTTTATTATAATGTGGTTAGTTCTACTTTAAAGGAGCGGTATACTTTTTTTTTTTTTTTTTTTTTTTTTTAAACAGAGCATTTCCTGCTGAATAAAACAAGGTCACTCCCATCATTGTCAGATGTTTTATTCAAAATTTATTGCAGTTTAAATAATCAGGAAGTGAATTTACTGTGTTTACTTCCTGATAGTTCTGACAGGAAGTGACAGGCAGTTTCTATCACATTCTATGGAGAACTGTATATCTCTGACTTTTCTGACTTTCCTCTCCATTAGAATCTAACAGAAAAACTAATTAGAATTTGACCACTAGAGGGCACTGCTAATGCAGTTTAAACCCATGGTTTTTTTTACAATAACTCTGGAAATATAAATCTCTCGGCAGCGGGAGTACCCTTATTTTACTCAATAAGAAAATCACTACAATATTTTTTCATTAAAAAAGTATACTGCTCCTTTAAGGGAAGGGCTGGGAACTGTTTATGGCTCTGCATGCAAATCCTCCTATGAATTTCTACAGTTTCAGCATATTATATTTCTATTCCTGTTTAGCTTGCAAGATTAAGTGAAACATATTCTACCCCAGAGCAGTCAGTGACGTCTCCGCATTGAGCTTCAAAGTGTGCTCCCAGCTCCCTGCTGACCCCCTGTGCCTAGTCCTACACAGCTGCCTTCTGTGACCCCATTCAGTCATGGAGAATAAATACCCACAGTTCCACTTGGTAGATCTGTCCTGTTCCAGCTTTGTGTTAGATAATAAAATGCACAGACAGCAGAATCATAAATAGACCACACTGGGAATAGTGTTTGTTCTGTGCTTCAGAAACATGTGTGTCTGTCCTAACCAGACCTGGCAGCTTGTGGCTGTCCAGCTGTTGCTGGGATGCAGCTACCACCATCCTCGGGCGTATTGCTGAAGGGTCGCGTGTTTCAGGCACCTGAACTTGCTGCATATAAGCACACAGTGATCTGAGATTTTGATGTTTTGTTTCCTCCCTTTTAACGGAACACTTTCATCTGCTAATAATCCTATATAATAATTCGCTAAATCGTGTGTAACGCCCGACATGCGCAGTAGACACTGCTGCGCGTGTGGCAGTCATTCGCAGTAGAGACCGCCCGCGCCGCAGCTGATACAGAGCTGGGCGCTCCGAAGGAGCGTCCAGCTCTGTATCAGCAGTGGCGCGGGCAGTCTCTGCTGCGCGTGACTGCCCCGCGACCGGCTGCCAGAGGCACTGTGGCCCGTGTAACGGGCTGTTCAACTAGTAATCAATAGTTACCTTAATCTGGGCAGAAAATCCTAATGGCCTTTAATAATCAAGGTCCATTTTGCTAAATCTGTTTCTTTGGGAGGCGACTTGGTAAAACGGCTGGGGCTGTGCTCCCTCAAAATGGCTGCTATGAGCCATTTCGGGGTGGGGGTGTCTGTTTCATTAAGCTGCCATGTTATACAATGTATTGTACAGTGTGTTGCGTTTAGAAAATTTTGATTTGTGGCACGTAAGCGTATACTACATCCTCGTAGTCAGTGACTGGCATTAAAGAGAGAGTAATACTTAAATATTACTAATCCCCATATTGTAGCCATTTTAAATAGAACTGAGTTGTCTCCAGGTTCATCTCTCAGACCTTTATTGTTTGAGCGATAACCGAATGCAAAGTTCCCCCCTCCCTCCCCCTTCCCTGAAGTCAGCGTTGTACTGACTGCAGGGATATCCGGTCTTATTTTCATCAGTCGGCTCTGCAGCAGAGCCGAGATCGAGTTAGTGAAAAATAATTATTTAATTGAAACGGTCTTCTACGTGTGCTTGGTTTGCAAACACACGTAGAAGACCGTTTCAATTAAATAATTCTTTTTTTACTAACGCGATCGCGCCACCTGATGAAAATAAGACTGGATATCCCTGAAGTCAGTACAACGCTGACTTCAGAGAAAGGGGAGAGAGGGGGAACTTTGCTTTTGGTTATCTCTCAAACCATAAAGGTTTGAGATTTGACACTGGGGACAATTCAGTTCTTTTTAAAATGGCTACAATATGGGGATTAGTAATATTTAAGTATTACTATCCCTTTAATATCTGTTGCACAATACATTTTATTTCCAGAGAACAGAGATTGGATTTGTTTCTATATACCCAGAGAGTCTACTTCAGGATGAAGTTAACATGTTAATTTATCAATATGGAAGCCAAATGTGAGGTTTGGGTCTAGCCACAGACCAAGATAGTCGACTGGGGCTTAGTTACAATTAAACTTTATGAAGGTTAAAGGAGTATTGTGAAGTTATTACACACAGGTGATTTTGAAAGCTTGTTCAAACACCCCAGTGTTGTTGTTAGGCGATAGGATCCCTTTAACCCCTTAAGGACCGGCGTACTCACGCACGACGGCACGGGGCTTCTT
This sequence comes from Rhinophrynus dorsalis, assembly GCA_037306005.1. Classification (NCBI taxonomy): domain Eukaryota; kingdom Metazoa; phylum Chordata; class Amphibia; order Anura; family Rhinophrynidae; genus Rhinophrynus; species Rhinophrynus dorsalis. The sequence continues at coordinate 18,322,049 of CM074727.1, read as the reverse complement.
TTTGCTTCCGGTTTAGTGCTTCCGGTGTGGCGTGTAGCCGCGCCGGGAGCCCTGAACTCTATGCCGTGCCAGGACCCGTCACTGGTCCTTAAGTGCCGGACCGCCGTGACGGTCCTGGTACGGCCATGGTCCTTAAGGTGTTAACTGGACTGTCTTAGAAATCCAGGCTGGAAAATCATCACTTGCATTCAACAGTCACGGGATAAGCAACAAGCCTGGTAAACGGTTGTAAAGGAATTCCTGTTCCACCCCATGTCCTGTGTGTGGAACGTCTCAATCTTTATTTGCCAACCCACTTTGTTAGCTAGACTCTGACTATTGGAAGTCTCCTGCCCTGATGTAAGGGTTAATCCTCAGCGATATCTAATCCAGTGTGTGAAGCAGAGGTGTGGATTGTTTAATGTGGATTCTGTTGTTTACACATTGAAAGGCTTCTCTGCCTATTCTCACGCGACACCTACTAAAGTGTCATGAAGTAGGTTTTTGGTGCCTTTAACCCCTTGGATTGCTTTGCAATGCATTGGAGACCTCGCTAGCATCCAAGGGGTTAACTTTTGTGCAGAGTACTTTTAATACTTTTGGAGCTGGTCAGATGAAGCCTTAAGGTGCAAATGACATTCCCCAAATTCCCACTGATTTACATTTTGTATTTTTCAATCCCTCGAATGCTAGAGAGGTCTCCAATAAATTACTTCATGATGCTTTAGAGACCTCTCCTCCATTGAATATGAAATAAATTATGTAATTTTTAAATAATAGTTTGTTAGCGTCTGGAAAATGTTTTTTATTATAGATCTCTAAAATATAATCCTAATCTCGCATTTTTATTACATTTGTACACTGTCCAATATAGACATGATGGACTCCTACCTAGGTAAGTCCTTCTGTTACACACAGTAATTATGTAGATACACCTGACTGCTGTATGAAGGACTTTCCCTTAGTACTTTTGTTATACCAACGTAACTCATTGCTGTCTAATGGTCTTTTACCTAGGTAAGTCCTGCTGATAAACAAATAAAGAGCTACTTTTTCTTCCAGATAGAGTTTCCATTGAACATGCCAGCATATTCAGTCAGTGCAGTGGGACAACCGGCCTAATGTACACCTGACTCGGCAGATCAGGGGACATTACACAATGGGTCTTGGCTGGGACAAGTTGAAATTGGCCGTGGCCCTTGTTTCCTGGTTGATTGGTTGCACAGCCAAGAGACACAAAACAATGTTACATGAGGACACAATCCCAAGGACACATTTGACCTTAGAATTTAACTAATGTCTCCTAATAACCCCCAATTACCTCACTATTACCAGAATATCCTAACGGACCCTATGAATTTTGCCCTTCTGCCTTGGTTGAAAAGAAACCATCTTCAGTCGGTCCTGGATATCATTGTTTTAATGGATCCTTGGTTTGCTATATTTGCCTGCCCCCCCCTCCACTCTCCTGGCCCCTACCAGCTTTGCTTATAAGCACAACTGCCCCTTCTATAAAGAAGACCTTCTATTAGTGTTCACATCTCATCATTTTAAAGGAACAATACATTCTTTTATAAATATGCCTTAAAGTGGAATCTTCACCTTAATTCAAGCTTTCATATTTGAAAACTGCCTTAAAAACTGCCTATATGTCATGCTAACCTAAAGTCCAGCCGATGTATATTTTAGGAGCTGTTCATACTTTTATTTCTTCTGTGTCCCTTTCCGGCATTGGTACAATGGGTAATGTCTCTGCCCTCCAGCTGGGTAAGACTTCCTTAAATCTTTAAGTACGAGCTTCCGGCTAATGTAGTCATTTTTTTTTTTTTTTTTTTGTCCTACCCAGCTGGATGGATGTTTTTTCTTTTTTTTTTTTTTTTTTTGACCAAGTTCCTACCTTCTAGACCGCAGAATAGGCTGTCTACCGGGCAAACGGCACGGTGGCTCTGAGTACCCACTTCTCACACTCCTAAACATCCTTTGCACTGCCTTCATCTTTTTTCCTTCCTTGCCCTCTCCGATGGATCCTCCGTCTCATCCATTGCTCAGCGTCGCTAGGATGCAAGGACGTCAGCTGGCAACAGACAAACATGAAACAGGAACGTGACTTTTATCATCATGTGTTCCATGCTTGGAATGCACAGCAGGAAGTCGTCTGGCATCACACGTGGGAACAATTGAGATGCACCTTCCAGATCCTCATTTTCAACTCTCTATGTAAGGTAAGATTACTCTCATTTGACCCTATATTTATAATGTAGTCTTCCAAGGGACAGAAAGACAAAGAAAAAGAGATTAAAGATAAGGATAGAGATAAGGAGAGAGAGAAGGAGAAGCCAGACTCTGATGCTCCTGTTAAAGAGGGTAAAGGCTCTAAGCTTAAGTCTTGCCTCAGCTGTGATGCAAAATTAAGCCCCAATGATTCAGGAAAATTATGCCAGGAATGCATAAAAAAGCTGCAGGTCTGGATATGTCATCCCAATATTGCAACTTCCTGAGCTGGATGAAAGCATCAATGCAGGATACTTTCAAAGCTATGTAGGAAGGTGAACCTAGCAGGAAAATACAACGTATGGATCCTGGGGAAGGTACATCTTCAGGATGAGGATACCTTAGACCCTAGCTTATTTGACCCTGAATCATACTTTCCATCAGAAGGAGGAGAAGTAACTGAACAAAGTTTATTTAGCCTGGACAAAGTAGACCGCTTGGTCCGTATAGTCAGGAAATCCCTAGGCCTGTCAGACACTCCTACTGACTGAAACATTATGGATATGGCCTTTTTGGGTAAAAAGGATGTTCCTGTCTTTCCCATTAACCAGTGTATTCAGGATATGGTGAATGGAGATTGGGAGACAGGTCTGATGTCCCTAGAAGGTTTTCAAGAATGTATCCCTTCAATGAGGAAGAAATTAAGCCTTGGATCTTCCCTCCTAAGATTGGTGCAGTTGTGGCACTGCTGGCTAGACGCACGACTCTTCCCCCTAGAAGATAGGACATCACTCAAAGACCCATTGGAAAGAAGGATGGATAGAATCCTTAAGCGCCAATTCACGTCATTGGGACAGAACCTGAGAGCATCCACAGTGGTAGCCTGCCTAACCCGTACTATGAGGATTTGGTTAGCAGGCCTAGAAAAGAAAATATAATCTAATATATCCAGATCCAAAGAAGTATCACTCATGAAAGAAGCTACAAACTTTTCATGTGATGCCACAATGGATATCATCCAACACTCGGCAAGATCATCGGCACTTTCAGTGGCAGCCAGAAGAGCCTTATGGCTAAGATCTTGGAGCGCAGATACATTGTCCAAAAGCAAGTTGGTCGCCTTACCATTTACTGGGTCATCATTGTTTGGTGAACATCTAGATGACCTTATTAAGAAAGCTGCAGGAGGGAAGAGTACTCTTTTACCACAGGAAAGAAGACCTAGGTTTCCTTCTCCTAGGACCTCAGGTCCCAAAGGCAGAAACCCTTCCTTGATATCTTGGTTGCTCACAAAAGGAAGATCTTATTTTCAGAGGAAACCAGGATTCACATAGAATACCAAAGGGGGCTATAGAAAGGAATTCTACAGGAAACCCCAAGCAATAAAGGAATTCCAATGAAAGCAGGCAGACCCCAGCTCAGGATCCAGTCGGGAGCAGATTGGGTCCTTTTCTACCAGTCTGGGATCAGCTAGCAAAACCAGACCTCCTGGGTCCGGCAAATCCTACAGTTGGGGTACCCGCTAGAATTTCACAATGCCCCAATCCACAACAGGTTTATTTGATCCAGAATTCCCCCCAACACCTTGAAAGCCCTAGCCTTCCTGAATGCGATCAAGGCTCTTCTGTCAAAATCTGTGATAGAACCAGTACCTTTTCATGAGCAGGGTTTTGGCACATACTCGGTGATGTTTATAGTTCCAAAGAGTTCGGGGGGATTCTGCAGAATTTTAGATCTGAAAGACCTAAATCTCCTGATCAGAGTTTCTCATTTCAAGATGGAATCAACATCATCCATAATAAAGACCATCCTTCCAGGAATCTTCAGGTCCACAATCGATCTCCAAGATGCCTTTTACGACATCTCAATCAGGCCTTCCCACAGGAATTTTCTAAGATTTGCAGTAGAAGACAAGCATGATCAGTTCACGTCCCTTCCATTCGGGCTATCCACAGCCCCCAGAGAGAGGTTTTAGCTGCTGCCATTCAACCACTGAGAAAGCAAGGGATACACATAGTCACGTACCTTGAAGACATACTGATCCTAAAAGAATCCTACACTCAGACAGTTCTACATACTCGGGCATCCCTGACTCACATTTGTTAACTAGGTTGATTGATCAAAACCGGGAAGAGCCAGCTAGTTCCTTCAAGAACAATAACCTTTCTTGGACTGAAGTTGAATTCTCAGAACAACTCAGTTGCTTTGACAGAGGACAGAATCAACAGGGTCTCAAAGAGAAGATCCCAGTTCAAGAGAGATTCAAAACACCCGACTCAGGACTTAATGGAACTCCTGGGCAACCTTTCATCAACAACCCAAGTCATACCTTGGTCAAAGAACCATATGCGACCCGTCCAATTCAATTTCTTCAGATTCTGGAACAGGGATTCTGGAAATCCTTTTCAGCAGATTCCTCTCCTCCGATCAGCAAGAACAGGGCTGAACTGGTGGTCACAGAAGTCAAACCTCAGGGTATAAATGGAGGAACACAGCTGGGAGCATCTGACAACAGATGCCAGCCTGGCAGGCTGGGGAGTAACATGGAGATCAACCCTCATCCAGGGGGAATGGAAGGCATCAGAGAGAGTTACAACTAAATATCCTAGAGATGCGAGCAGTATGGAATTGCATTCAGCATCTGTAGACCAACCTAAGGAACCAGTGAGTTCTCATACATTCAGACAATTTCCCAACTGTAATGTACCTAAGAAACCAAGGAGGTACAAAAAGCCACAAACTGTATCAGGTGTGCACAGGTCTGTAAGCAAAGACGTCTGCGCTGTTGCCTGTCCGTCAGTCTCAGCAGACGTAAGATTTCTCAGTAACACAGTAATTAGGCTGGGTAATAGTACTATTGTTAAGCTTATCGCTAGATGGCTAATTGTTGGGGTAGACTTTATTTGAGGTCATAGTTTCCCTTTAACTGTACATTTTCTGGTCCCCTGGCTAACATGCACCATAGGTGGTTCTTAATGCAGTTTTCAAATATGTAAACTTGAATCATGGTGAAAGTTCCACTTTTCTGCTATTTTTACAGGGTTGTTTGTCATGGATTAAGCTGACAGTTCCCATCACGTCATTTGTAGTCCAATATCTTTAGAAGAGCCACAGGTCACCTACCAAACTTTAAATAAAACCTGAGAGATTTGACATTTTCGCTTATGACTTTCGCTGCCTGTATAATTGTCTTTTACCTGATTTTCTTTACTGCTTGTTTGTATAAAGGTTAATATCCTTATCAGTCATTAAGTGTTAGAAATGAGGGTTTCAAAATCCTTTACCAGCGGAATGGTTTAATTTGTACGTAGTGTAGAGTTAATCTGTCACTGCCTTCAGTTATAAACATTAAATTGCTGCCAAGATGATCAGCTCTCTGCCAAATTGTCCCTGGTGTAGCCAAAGCCTCTAACAATCTCGTCGCTCATCGAACAGTTTGATGTCGAATACCATCCAACAGCGCTAATAGTAAGGGTTTGGTTGCTCTTAATTATTGTAGACGTATCCACTGTGTTCAGAGGTGGTGAGTATATTCAGGTGGTGCCAGTGATATTCATATGGTTCTGGTCCTCAAAGGAACAGTGTCTCCTGGAACAAAATTTCTGAAGTGCAGTAACCTGTTCAGGGATAGCAATGTTTCATAAAAACAGCAGCTCCAATCAATCTTCATGGTATTTGGGCCACAGAGAGTGTTTTTTTCATTCCTGTCAGAGTTGTAGTTCAAGATTAATTGAATGATAAAATATCCCCCTTCCACCCCTCTTACCTAGTGTAATCCGCCTCCCCTCAGATGTGGAATCTGGTCTCTTGACCAGACAGATCACAGCAAGGGACAATCTTCTTACTGTGATCATAAGGAAAACACTGCCCTCCTTGACAGGTTTTTCCTTATGATGACTGAAGATTGTCCCTCTCTGTGAGGGACAAATATTAATAAACAAATATTAATAAAATGCAGTTGCACTCACGTGTAGCGATAGTCAGCAGACTGATATCAGACTGTCTGACAAACGTGCTTGTGGGGAGATAACATCCGTCCCCACTCGGATCCTCAACAAACAAAACCTTTTGTCCCTGAGGGCTTTTTACATACAATCAGCTTTGAAAAAGCTGCCTGAGCGCTGCGAAACGCGTTAGCACTATCTTAGTATCTTCTTTGACATTTGATTTTATTATACATTCTTTTATGTAATAAATTTTGCTTCTTGGATCCAGCCTGTCTATTCTGGAGTCTTCGTGTTTGCTGTTGTCTGTTGAGGATCCGAGTGGGGACGGATGTTATCTCCCCACAAGCACGTTTGTCAGACAGTCTGATATCAGTCTGCTGACTATCGTTACACGTGAGTGCAACTGCATTTTATTAATATTTGGTTTTTAGTTTATTGACAATGTTGCACTATTTGTGCGCTCCTGTGTGTTTTTTGTTACATGTTTCTACTTCACGAGTCTACAGCCACTCAGGGGGAGTGTGTTCTTGTCGGAGCGGCCTTGATATATTGAAGCACTGTTTTCTGGGAACAGTTTAATTTCCCCAGTGGTCCATTTGCCGAGTTTGGTATATGCCAGTTTCGGTCACTAATTTTGTGAGTACGCACCTTTGGGTGATGGTGGAGGCCAAGTATTGATATCTATTGATCCTGCACAGGGGCGCTTGTTCTGTTTCCCCCTTCCCTTCTTCTGTTCTCTGTAGTACATGTATATTTACATTCTACAGGAGTACACAATGCTTTACAGAACTTTTTTTGGGTACAGACAATACAGGATTCTACAAATAAGCTATGGAAATAAGGATCCTTTCTTCTTGCACTGGCAGTTTGTTGTTGAACTACAACTCCATGCACCCCCCAGAGGTCATTGGCCGTCTGAGAATGCTGGGGTTACAGATTCCCCTCCAGACTCTAGAGAGTACAGTCTGAAGTGCATACTGGCTATAGATTACACAAGAAGAAGTAGAATTTACAAGCATAGTTGAACTTAAGGGCCCTTGTATGTGAGAAGTGGAATCGCAGTCTAGTTCATACAGGCTTCATTCAGGAAATGCAGCTCCAGCAGAGACTTGTTGAGAAAGTTCACTGACGTCAGTTGTTGAGTAAAAGATTCCACTTCGGGAGCAGTGAGAGGGGGGCTGTGTTTACATGGGTGACTTCTCTTGCAGGATGTTGTAGCCACATGTGGTTGCCATTGAAAATGACTGTACCTGAAAGCTTCCCACGTGATCTACCACATAGAAAACAATGATCTCTTCTGTGATACTTCTTGCAATAAAGTCACCATGTGAACTAGGCCAAAAGGCTTTAGAGAGCTAATGAGACCATGAAGAGAGAGTTCGTAGCTGATTGTTAAAGAAACGCAAACGCCTTCAACTGAGAAACCCGCCATCCTTATCCTGTCCAGAAGAATCTAATGGTTATTATGACTTTTGCCCTTGCACCTTGGTTCAAGAGACCTCTTCTATCCTTCCGGAATGTCGTGTCAATGAAAGCAGTCATGACCGTTGCTAGCAAGACTACTGGACCTCAAACCCCACCCTTTGGAATGTCTGTTTTTCAAGCAGAAGCATGCAGCATGCACGTGACAGAAGTTTTCCATGTGTAATCTGAGGTCCTGCTAGAAACTGTCATGTCCACCTCCTTTTGCATGGCCTCCAAGACTGACTGAAGAGGTTATCTCTTAAACAAAGGCACAAGAGTACAACGCATTGCGGCCATATGTATTTTCTGGCCATAGTAGGGTAAATGAGGGGTGGTTATTAGAAAGCGCTCAGGTTCCTTTAAGGACAAGGTGGCGACTGGAATTAAATTACTGGAGATGTTGGACAGAGTGCAGGATTGAGGATTTTGCCTGAAGGTGAAAAAGACTTTGCTCCTAGAACTGTGACACTTGATGTACAATCTCAGGAACGCCAGAGCTGCATCTGCCTGGATAAACGCTTCGTATACATCAACAGGGGACTTTTATTTCTCTTCTATGGTGCAGATGGCTTCCCGAAAGTCACTTCTGTTCCTCCTAGCACATCAAACACACATAAATTCCCAGATTTCCCACTTATTTTAAATGTTTCGCTTCTTTTCTTTGCAGTGTTAATCGCCCCATGAGTGATTATCCAACACACGATAGGAGTGGTATGATGGGGACAACTTAGAGCCAGGGATGCAAAGGGTTAAATGATGGCCCCTGTGCAGTTTACACCAGGGGTACTCAGACCTGATTGCCCCCTCAACAGTAAGACTTCAGGACCTCCTCAAACCTTTGCGTGCCAGAGATGTATTTTAAAGCGGAACTACCACCCCTTAACACCATGGGCCAAAATAATTCCCTATCTGGCGACTAACGGCTCAGTATAGCTAGTCACCAGAAGTTTTACCGTGTTCTAGAGATTTGTAGACTTCTCCAGAACTGACAGGCAGGACGAAGCGCAGACATCTTCCCATAGTGACATCTGCACGCCTCGCGGTCAGTCTCGGCCTTCTATAAAAGGGGTTGCTAGGAGCCAATTGGCTCTGGAAGGGAATGACAGAGCAGACGTCACTTTTGGAAGATGTCTGCTCTCCGTCCTGCCTTTCACTCCCGGAGAAGTCTACAGATCTCTTGAACACGGTAAAAATTCTGGCAACTAGCTGTACTGAGCAAATAATCGCCAGATGGGGAATTATTTTGGCCAAATACTGCTCCTTAACATGGGTTCTGGGGGGTGGGTTTGGGGGTGTTGTGGCTGACGATAGGTTTGAGCACCTTTGGTTTAGATCATGGGCTTTCAGTGTGTAGCATGTGGGCATAATGCGGCCCATCTGATGCCAGGGTGCAACCTGCAAGAGATTTTTCAAAGGCCTTTTTTATACCTAATTAGCATCCATGAACTAGTAGAGTAGGCCAGTAAGACCTAACCACCAACCTGCCAGTACCTTACAATTCAAGAATAGATAAATATTGACTTGATCAATAAAAAAAAAATTCATCTTTTTGAATATCTGACTGGCTATAATTCACCATTATCAAAAATAAAGTAATAATAATAATGCAGCCCTCACATTTATGGCTTTCTGATCATGTGATCTAGGATAACAAAAAACAAAACATGGGCACCCTTAGTTTGGATCAATGCACGGTGATGCCCAAATCTTCTTTCCTTGCTGATCTGGGAGTCAGAATAAACATTCAGACAAATGGATTTACCAGTGCTGCTCTGAATCGGTTCTGGAAAGTTATATAATCCATCTAGTGAGAGCGGGGACAATTAACCTTTATTTAACACTTTCCTTTGTAAGAAGCCGGATGTTTGTGTGAGTTGGTTATTTCCTGGTTAGGGTAAGTAATGCAGCAGACACTGTAAATGGCACCGCCTCTGTGTTCTTTCTACTGTTAAAGGGAAAGTAACCCTTTATTTTGCTAGTGTTTAATATGTAATGTCAAATTGCCTGTACATTTTGTTGTTTTTTTTTTCCTCCCATCCTCACCAGTTTTTATGTACACTTTTTTTTTTTTTTTATGTCTAGCGTTGTGCCCCCTGGATCTGTTTGCAGAGAGCTTTCTGTCAGGGATTGTGAAACATAGTATAGCATTAGGGAGCAGTCTGGTGCAGGGTTAGTGCTACATTGCATCGCTAATGATCAGTGGTACAATTCTGTAGCTAACAAACTGCACTGTATGAACAAGTGCAAATCCCTATAGATGTAGACTGCACTTTCAGCTTATTAAAGGGATAGTAATGTTTCATAATAAAAGCAGCTCTAATTAATCATCATAGTAATTGGACTTTGGATAGTGTTATTTCAATTCTGTCAGAGTTGTAGTACAAGAGTAATTCAATGACAAAGTATCCCCCTCCCGCCCCTTTTACCTAATGTAACACTGCTCAGCCAGATCAGAAGGGAGGTGCCCAGGTAGACTGCAGAGAGGGACAATCTTCAATTAAGATAAGGGAAAGACCTGAAAAACTTGTCAAGGGGGGCAGGGCTTTAATTGTTCTCATAGTAAGAAGATTGTCCCCTGCTGTTATCTATCTGGTCTATGGACTGGATTCCACATCTGAGAAGAGATGGCTTACACTAGGTAAAAGGGGCAGGAGGGGAAACTTTGCTTGTGAATATCTCTCAAACCATAAAGGTTTGAGAGCTGAGTCTTCTATCGTTCTTCATGTTTTTTTTAATGACTATAAAATAAAGCTAAAACGAAGTATTACTATCCCTTTAACCCCTTAACGACTGGCCGATCAGCACGGTCAGTTAAGGACCACAGAGCTTTCTTTTTTTTTTTCTCCTCCAGATTCTGGTTTCGGGCTCCCCGAACGGTGTGCAGCCTCGGGGGAAGCCCGGAATTCCATGACTGTCGTAGTACGTCATGGGTCGTTAACTCAGATCGACCCATGACGTACTTTGACTGTCAAGGGTCGTTAAGGGGTTAAAGGGAAAGTAACCCTTTTTTTTTGCTAGTGCGTAATATGTAATGTCAAATTGCCTGTACTTTTTTTTTTTTTGTTTTGTTTTCCTCCCATCCTCACCAGTTTTTGTATGCACTTTTTTTATGTCTCGTGTTGTGCCCCCTGGATCTGTTTGCAGAGAGCTTTCTGTCAGGGACTGTGAAACAAAGTATATCATTAGAGAGCACTCTGGTACAGGGTTAGTGCTACATTGTATCGCTAATGATCAGTGGTACAATTCTGTAGCTAAGAAACTGCACTGTATGAACAAGTGCAAATCCCTATAGATGTAGACTGCATTTTCAGCCTATTTAATGTTTGATATCTCTCTAGCACTCAAAGGGTTAAAAGCCCCATTTAAATCCTTGTAAACATGAGGAATATTTATCTCTTTATTTATCTCTTTATGGTGCGTTTGTATTGCTCCAGCTTTACTGCTCTCCTTAGATATGTCCCTAGAGGTTTGTTTACTTGGAGATTAATTGTGGAACGCCAGTCTTTTCCTGTCCGCCAGTGAGAGGCATGTTTCCTATTTTACGTGTTTAATAATTAAACCTCTCTCTGCAGTATACTCCTCCTCAGAGGATTCTCCAGTCTCTGGCAGCCTAAATATGTGAGAATTGTTTTGAAGCTGTCTGCATTAACCGTTTTCCTGTCAGCTGGATGGGGCCCAACTCCATTCTTTTTGTAAAGCTGGCTGTTCTGGCAGGGAAGCGGTTAATCTGAGAACCCAACTTCCTTTGTTAACTCCTTCAGCGTCAATGGAGTGTCTAGCACTTGTTGTTCAATGTGTTGGAATAACCTTTGGCACTTAAAGGGATAGTAATGTCAGAAAAAAATATTAAATATTTGGTAGACTCAATTAAAAGAATGCTTGTGCTTATTCGTATCTCTCAAAGCGTTATGGTTTGAGAGATATAGGAAAATAAAGTTCCCTGGTCCCTCCCCTTTCTGCTTGACGAGCTGTAAAGCTGTCAGAAGCAGATTCTGGTCACTTGACCAGATGTGGCTCTTCAGCAGCGTCGATATAAAGATATCTAAAGATATGTATTAATTTGGAACGGGTTACAAAGTGTGCCTGGCTTGCAAGCACACTTTGTAGACCGTTCCAATTAAGTATTTCTAAATAGCGTGATTTCAGCTCTGCTGAAGAGCCTCTGTCTAGTCAAATGACTGGAATCTGCAGCTGTCAGCTAGATGGCAGACTTGAGTAAAACAGCCAGGAAAAGGTAACTTTAGCAAGTTATATCTCTCAAACCATAAAGATCTGAGAGATAAGACTTACATCATTGTTAATCTTTTTTTAATGTCTACAATATTAAGTCAACTTAAAATTAACCATTACTATCCCTTTAAAGGGTGTATGTTAGAAAGCCTGTTCGAAGTTTTTGCCAGGGACGACTAATGGGAACCTGCAACCTGTGGATTTCCAGCTATTGTTGGACCGCAACAGCTGTCTTCCTCTGCGTGCCTACAGTGGATGAGTGGAATTGTTGTGTGACAGCTGTAGAGCCCGACTTGCTATCACCGGTACTAGATCACTGATTATTTATTATTAATTTTGAGTGCCATACATCTCTGGTACTGAAAGAGTTAAAAAAACAAAAAAAAAAACAACAAAAAAAAAAACATGGGGTTTAAAAAGTCAGTTGTGGCCCTATGGGTCTTTGTCACGAAAGAAGTGACATTATGAAGCAGACTAGGTCTCACATTGTGTTTCATGTCCTTTAATCTCATACAAATTGGTATGTGATGTATATGCGATTTGCATGCGGTTACCAAGATTTTTTCAATCCATGTTAAACTGAACGAATCTCTACTTTTATACCCATAATGCTTTGCTTCAACATCACGCAGTACTTTGGTGCGATATGGAAATCTGTAGGAATCACATGTACTTGCGATAAAGCACTGTGAGACCAAAAACTGTAGCAAGATGCACCGCCTTGCGGCATGTACTGTGTTTTTCAGCTGTGTGAACAGTCCCATACCACACAATGCTAATTTTTCATGTGTTTTTGTTAACTTCAGTTGTGATTGATTGTAGCCAATGTGACCTAGGCCATAGTAATATCTTGGAAGTCTCCGGATCTGCCCCAGAAACTGATTTTCCTGTGGTGGTGAGCTGCTTCTGAAACACTGCCCATTTCTTCTCCTTCCCACTTCTCCTCCTTCCCAACCTGTTCCTCCCACTTCCCGCCCTGTCCCTCCCCCCTCTTCCTGCCCACTTCTCCTTCCCAACCTGTTCCTCCCGCTTCCTGCCCACTTCTCCTCCTTCCCGCCCTGTTCCTCCCCCCTCTTCCTGCCCACTTCTCCTCCTTCCTGCCCTGTCCCTCCCCCTCTTCTTGCCCACTTCTCCTCCTTCCCGCCCTGTCCCTCCCCCACTTCCTGCCTACTTCTCCTCCTTCCCGCCCTGTCCCTCCCCCTCTTCTTGCCCACTGTCCCTCCCCCTCTTCCTGCCCACTTCTCCTCCTTCCCGCCCTGTCCCTCCCCCTCTTCCTGCCTACTTCTCCTCCTTCCCGCCCTGTCACTCCCCCTCTTCCTGCCCATTTCTCCTCCTTCCCGCCCTGTCCGTCCCCCTCTTCCTGCCCACTTCTCCTCCTTCCCGCCCTGTCACTCTCCCTCTTCCTGCCCACTTCTCCTCCTTCCCGCCCTGTCACTCTCCCTCTTCCTGCCCACTTCTCCTCCTTCCTGCCCTGTCACTCTCCCTCTTCCTGCCCACTTCTCCTCCTTCCCGCCCTGTCACTCTCCCTCTTCCTGCCCACTTCTCCTCCTTCCCGCCCTGTCACTCTCCCTCTTCCTGCCTACTTCTCCTCCTTCCCGCCCTGTCCCTCCCCCTCTTCCTGCCCACTTCTCCTCCTTCCCGCCCTGTCCCTCCCCCTCTTCCTGCCCACTTCTCCTCCTTCCCGCCCTGTCCCTCCCCCTCTTCCTGCCCACTTCTCCTCCTTCCCGCCCTGTCCCTCCCCCTCTTCCTGCCCACTTCTCCTCCTTCCCGTCCTGTCCCTCCCCCTCTTCTTGCCCACTTCTCCTCCTTCCCTTCCCCTCTTCCTGCCCACTTCTCCTCCTTCCCGCCCTGTCACTCTCCCTCTTCCTGCCCACTTCTCCTCCTTCCCGCCCTGTCCCTCCCCCTCTTCCTGCCCACTTCTCCTCCTTCCCTCCCCCTCTTCCTGCCCACTTCTCCTCCTTCCCGCCCTGTCACTCTCCCTCTTCCTGCCCACTTCTCCTCCTTCCCGCCCTGTCCCTCCCCCTCTTCCTGCCCACTTCTCCTCCTTCCCTCCCCCTCTTCCTGCCCACTTCTCCTCCTTCCCGCCCTGTCACTCTCCCTCTTCCTGCCCACTTCTCCTCCTTCCCGCCCTGTCACTCTCCCTCTTCCCGCCCTGTCACTCTCCCTCTTCCTGCCCACTTCTCCTCCTTCCCGTCCTGTCCCTCCCCCTCTTCTTGCCCACTTCTCCTCCTTCCCTCCCCCTCTTCCTGCCCACTTCTCCTCCTTCCCGCCCTGTCACTCTCCCTCTTCCTGCCCACTTCTCCTCCTTCCCGCCCTGTCACTCTCCCTCTTCCTGCCCACTTCTCCTCCTTCCCGCCCTGTCACTCTCCCTCTTCCTGCCCACTTCTCCTCCTTCCCGCCCTGTCACTCTCCCTCTTCCTGCCTACTTCTCCTCCTTCCCGCCCTGTTCCTCCCCCTCTTCCTGCCCACTTCTCCTTCTTCCCGCCCTGTTCCTCCCCCTCTTCCTGCCCACTTCTCCTCCTTCCCGCCCTGTCACTCTCCCTCTTCCTGCCTACTTTTCCACCTTCCCACCCTGTTCCTCCCACTTCTTGCCAAGTTTGACACAAGTATGGTAAGCTCTGCCCCACCCCTTTAATGATGACCCACCCCCTTTGTGACACGAATCACATCATTTACATCCACCTGGTCAGCAGCATATGAGCCCTCTCCGGCTTTAAATCTCTGATTTAAAGGGATATGTGGTCTCCTTGGTGTTGGACCGATATTTGGGTAATATAAGGCAGTTGATTTTGTATTCACAGGTGTCCTAATGCCAGAGCAAGTACAACCTTAAAGGGATAGTAATGTTTCATAATAAAAGCAGCACTAATTAATCATCATAGTATTTGGACTTTGGAGAGTGTTCTTTCAAATTTGTCAGAGTTGTAGTTCAAGAGTAATTCAATGTTAAAGTATCCCCCTCCCGCCCCTTTTACTGATGTAACACTGCTCAGCCAGATCAGATGGGAGGTGCCCAGGCAGATTGCAGAGAGGGACAATCTTCAATTAAGATGGGAAAAACCTGAAAAACTTGTGAAGGGGGGGGCAGGGCTTTCATTGTTCTCACAGTAAGAAGATTGTCCCTTGCTGTTATCTGTCTGGTCTATGGACCAGATTCCACATCTGAGGTGAGCAGTGTTACATCAGTAAGAGGGGCAAGAGAGGGGCACCCCTCTAGCACTCAAAGTGTTAATAATCTGCCTGAGTTAAGTTCCTCCTCTCCATATGTTTATATCCCCCCAAGTATGTGCAAATACTCCTTATAATTATAATAATTTATCTCTCCCAAGCTTAAAAATTACCTTATTAGATGTCCTTTTTTAAGAGGCCATCTCAGTGGCCAGAAATTGTACAGTGGCACTGTTGCTACTACATCCTATTGAGATTTATGGTAAATTGACCAGAATCATCCACAGGATGGTGTCGCAACATCGCCACGATAACCTTTGTGGCCTTTGATATACTGCACCTAAAAATGAAAGTTTGAACTGCAATGACTTTTGCAGGGAGTACCCCTATTTTACACAGGATAAACCCTAATAGATATAGATAAATATATATATATTTTTTTTCTTTCCGATATTGTTACTACTATCACTAACACTTAAAAGGGCTCTAGAAGTGTGCAACACATTGATTTGCAAGCTGTTGAGCATTTTTCTGGTCCTTAATGTGTTAAAAGGATAGTTACACTTTAATTTGACTTTACACATCCTATATAATAATTCGCTAAATCGTGTGTAACGCCGTGACACGTGCAGTACACACTGCTGCGCGTGCTGCAGTCATGCGCAGTGTAGACTGCCTGCGCCGTGGCGGCGCGGGCAGTCTCCACTGTGGCTGAATTCCCCGCGACCAGGTGGCAGTGGCACTGTGGCCCGTGTAACGGGCTGTTCAACTAGTCTCTCTATAAAGCACTAGGCTGCAAAGCTCCCTGTGTGTGGATCCACACATGCGCAGTAGAGACTGCCGGAACGATGCAGTCTTGCGCGGTAGAGACTGCCGGAACGATGCAGTCTTGTGCGGTAGAGACTGCCGGAACGATGCAGTCTTGCGCGGTAGAGACTGCCGGAACGATGCAGCCAGGCACAGTAGAGACTGCCGGAACGATGCAGTCTTGTGCGGTAGAGACTGCCGGAACGATGCAGTCTTGCACGGTAGAGACTGCTGGAACGATGCAGTCTTGCACGGTAGAGACTGCTGGAACGATGCAGTCTTGTGCGGTAGAGACTGCCGGAACGATGCAGTCTTGCACGGTAGAGACTGCTGGAACGATGCAGCCAGGCACAGTAGAGACTGCCGGAACGATGCAGTCTTGTGCGGTAGAGACTGCCGGAACGATGCAGTCTTGCACGGTAGAGACTGCTGGAACGATGCAGTCTTGCACGGTAGAGACTGCTGGAACGATGCAGTCTTGTGCGGTAGAGACTGCCGGAACGATGCAGTCTTGCACGGTAGAGACTGCCGGAACGATGCAGTCTTGTGCGGTAGAGACTGCCGGAACGATGCAGTCTTGTGCGGTAGAGACTGCCGGAACGATGCAGTCTTGCGCGGTAGAGACTGCCGGAACGATGCAGTCTTGCGCGGTAGAGACTGCCGGAACGATGCAGTCTTGTGCGGTAGAGACTGCCGGAACGATGCAGTCTTGCGCGGTAGAGACTGCCGGAACGATGCAGTCTTGTGCGGTAGAGACTGCCGGAACGATGCAGTCTTGCGCGGTAGAGACTGCCGGAACGATGCAGTCTTGCGCGGTAGAGACTGCCGGAACGATGCAGTCTTGCGCGGTAGAGACTGCCGGAACGATGCAGTCTTGTGCGGTAGAGACTGCCGGAACGATGCAGTCTTGCGCGGTAGAGACTGCCGGAACGATGCAGTCTTGCGCGGTAGAGACTGCCGGAACGATGCAGTCTTGCGCGGTAGAGACTGCCGGAACGATGCAGTCTTGTGCGGTAGAGACTGCCGGAACGATGCAGTCTTGCGCGGTAGAGACTGCCGGAACGATGCAGTCTTGCGCGGTAGAGACTGCCGGAACGATGCAGTCTTGCACGGTAGAGACTGCCGGAACGATGCAGTCTTGCACGGTAGAGACTGCCGGAACGATGCAGTCTTGCACGGTAGAGACTGCCGGAACGATGCAGTCTTGCGCGGTAGAGACTGGCCAACGTGCTGATCCACAGTGGGGCGCTCCGGACAGCTCACCGCCTGTCTGTGCTCCCGAGCAGCAGCCGAGGCCGCTGGGTGGCACTTTAGCCCATGTATGTGGGCTTTCATGCTAGCTCTATATTAGTGCATAATATGGAAAGGCACAAACTAATCTCTGTGATTATCTATGCGTACTCTTGAGGCAATGGAGTTTTCTAGAGTTTTGCTGTAGAACATCTGGCAGCTGTTGAAATCCGGTTGATTAGCATTGATATGGAGATCATTAGATTATGGGACTGGATGCTAAAAGGAAGGCATATGGGTCTGTGGGTAACTTTGCTGTAGTAATAACATTTATACACCTTATTGGGTTATTCCACAATTTCTCAATTAGTGGGAACTTCCAGCAGATGGGAATACAACACTGAAGTGTTCAGTGTGCATGTGTGTGTGTTCCCAATGGAAGGAGAGAGAGAGTGTGTTGGGGGGGGGGAGGTGTAGCACCAAAGGGGTTAACAGCGATTTTAAAGCGCTTTTAAAGTGGATATTTTCCCTTCTGTGGGGCTGTATGCTGGCTGGGACCTCTTCCACAGGGACTCCTATCCCAGCACCAACTTCACTTCCACCCATGGAGGCACATACTCATTACTATTCAATATACTATTGAAATGATGCCCTCTATATGGTGACCCTTAACAGCGCACCATGAGAATGTGGCCATCTTATGATGGTCTCCAAATAGAGGCTGGCATTTCAATGGGTGTGTGTGTGTGTGTGTGTGTGTGTGTGTGTGTGTGTGTGTGTGTGTGTGTGTGTGTGTGTGTGTGTGTGTGTGTGTGTGTGTGTGTGTGTGTTGGTGTGTGTGTGTTGGTGTGTGTGTGTTGGTGTGTGTGTGTTGGTGTGTGTGTGTTGGTGTGTGTGTGTTGGTGTGTGTGTGTGTGTTGGTGTGTGTTGGTGTGTGTGTGTTGGTGTGTTGGTGTGTTGGTGGGTGTGTGTGTGTGTTGGTGGGTGTGTGTGTGTGTGTGTGTGTGTGTGTGTGTGTGTGTGTGTGTGTGTGTGTGTGTGTGTGTTGGTGGTGTGTGTGTGTGTGTGTGTGTGTGTGTTGGTGGTGTGTGTGTGTGTGTGTGTGTGTGTTGGTGGTGTGTGTGTGTGTGTGTGTGTGTGTTGGTGGTGTGTGTGTGTTGGTGGTGTGTGTGTGTGTGTGTGTGTTGGTGGTGTGTGTTGGTGGTGTGTGTGTGTGTGTGTTGGTGGTGTGTGTGTGTGTGTGTGTTGGTGGTGTGTGTGTGTGTGTGTGTTGGTGGTGTGTGTGGGTGCGTGTGTGGGTGCCTGTGTGTGTGGGTGCGTGTGTTGGTGCGTGTGTGTGTGTGTTGGTGCGTGTGGGTTGAGGCTGGGGTGTGTGCATTGGGGGGGGGGCGTTTACTCTTGATTTTTCCCCTCTTGTCTTTCTAAAGAGATCTGTATACTATTCATAGAATAACCTCTTGCATATAAGATATTCATTTAAAGGAGCAATAAAAAGTAACAACTTTACCTTTTTTATATGAATACATTCATTTTGTTAACTCTTTATTGCCCAATGAAAAATCTCTACTCAACCTCTTCCTACCTCTCGAGCACTCAAAAGGTTAAAGACCGCCTTGTTAAAAAAAAAAAAAAAAAAAAAGAGAGAGGGGGCACCTCATAGGGTAATAATGTTTGTAAAATAAGTGAATCCACAAGTGTGCTATACGTATAGGTAGCGAATCCGCATGTGGAGGAAAACAAATCTCTCCCCCCCCCCCCCCCCCCCCCCACAAATCTCAAACAGCAGCCACTTCTAACGGAGATGCCGAGGTTCCTTAACCTATTGAGTGCCAGAGGGGTTTGCAATGCATTGCGTACTCCTCTGGCACTCAAAGGTTTAAAAAAGTAAACCATGGCCAGAAACCAGCAAACAATAGAAACAGAAGGTGGGCACAATAATATGTGTCTAGAAGTCACCGACATTCTATCACCGTGCATACCAATATCACTGACCTCTGACTTCTAGACACACATTACAGTGCCCTCTCTGTTTCTTTTCTTTGCGACCTAAAGTCAGAGGAGGACATGTGTCTCTTATAAATAGGATTTACCTAGGTATTGGTCATAGTGGCCTTCGTGCTGCTTCATACTGTAGTTCACTATGTATCTATAGTACCTTTCCCATTCCATAAGCAGTTACCTGTGTATACTCAGGGCCTTGCTTACGAAGACGAAATGGACCAGTTCATTGACAAACATTGCATCCAAATCCCCACTGATTTAACCCCTTTGAGTCCACTGCCAGGACCTTCACGGCTCTCCTGCACTTAAGGACCAGTGACGGTCCTGGCACGTCATGGACTCCCCACGTGGATCTGTTTGCAAAAAAAAAAAGTCTGTGTCCTCAAGTGCCATCCACTGATGCATGCGCCGGTCGTTAAAGGGTTAAATGTGGCTTAAAGTGGACCTGTCACCACAATTACGTATTTTAAAACTGCTTATGTCATGTTAACCAAAGTTCCAACAGATGTACGGTTTAGGAAATATTCACGCTTTCATTTCTAGGAAAAGTGAATGTCTCCTAATTCAGCACAGAGCTTAATTAGTTTAGTACATGAAACATCACTGAAAACCTTAATTAGAATATGAAACCTCACTGAAAAGACTTCATTTGCAAATGAATCACTGTTCACAGTCAACAACAGAAACCTCTCTGCAACCAAACTTGGTGAGCTCCTTGTCAGGTACACAAGTGTCCCTGACGGGGAGCTCACTAAATTTCTGATTCAGTGAGCTGGCTTGTTGCCTACCTCTGCTGTATATGGTATAAACAGTCTTTGTACATATGTCTGTCTCTCTGTCCTGCACACCTCTGTCTGACAAGGTGCTGAGGATAAATACTTTGAGATTTGTAATAATTAAGAATCCATTCCTCTGTGACATGACACACAGTCCATTTAGGTCTATTTCCTTTCCTTCTGTCTGTCTGCAGGCGTACGAGCGGCGGTTCCCCACCTGTCCTCTCATCCCCATGTTTGTTGGCAGCGACATCATGAGCGAGTACAAGAGCGAGGACGGAGCAGTCCACGTAGTGGAGAGGCGGTGCAAACTAGATGTAGATGCACCTCGGCTGCTAAAGAAGGTGAGTCCGCTGAATGGTTAGGCCACAAGCCTCCATCAGAGTAGGGAGAGTTCTGCACTAATGGGTTTATAGAAGGGTTCTAGGAACACTAAGGCCCATTTTAGAAAGGCAACGCCAACACGGCAAAGACCGATTTAAGATGATCTTTCTTGAACTAAGGTGCAATAACAAAATTCATAGGGGCTGTTAAAACGTTGTATAATTGGGGAACGTTATTAGATGTTTGTGTTCCTTTAAATAAATATTGTAAGACCTTTCTACTATTGTTTTGTATCATCACTTTGATTCTCCATATCCCGGTTATCCTTCCCTGTATGTCATTATAGCATTTTCACTTTCTGTGTTTTGCTCTGACCCTTTGTATTTGCCTGGATTTAAAGGGATAGTAATACTTAAAGGGATAGTAATACTTAAGTATTACAAATCCCTATATTAAAGCCCTAGTAAAAAAAAAACGTATTGCCCCCAGTGTCATCTCTCAAACCTTTATGGTTTGAGAGTTGAACGCTTCTAAAGTTGCCCTCTCCCTCCCCCTTCCCTGTAGTCAGCATTCTAGCTGACTGAAGGGAAATCCGGTCAGAGATCTGCAGCAGAGCCGCGATTGTGTTAACTAAAAAAAAAAAACCTTTCACTAAAACTGTCTTCTACGTGTGCTTGCAAACCAAGCACACGTAGAAGACCATTTCAGTGAAAGTTTTTTTTTTTTTTTAAGTTAACGTGATCAGGCTGTGCTGGAGAGCCGCCTGAACATCGTATGACTCTGTTCCCTGCAGTCAGCTAAAATGCTGACTACGGGGAAAGGGGGGGGAGAGTGCAACTTTAGAAGCGTTCATCTCTCAAACCATAAAGGTTTGAGAGATGACACTGGGGGCAATAACATTTTTTTTTACTAGGGCTTTAATATAGGGATTTGTAATACTTGAGTATTACTATCCCTTTAAGTATTACTAATCCATATATTAAAGTCCCATTAAAAATAAATGTATTGCCCCCAGTGTCATCTCTCAAACCTTTATGGGTTGAGAGATGATCACTCCTAAAGTTTCCCTCTCCCTCCCCCTTCCCCGAAGTCAGCGTGGTAGCTGACTGAAGGGAAATCTGGTCTTAGATCATCAGGCAGCTCTGCAGCAGAGCTGTGATTGCGTTAATAAAAAAAAAAAAAAAAATGTCACTAAAACAGTCTTCTACGTGTGCTTGCAAAACACGCACATGTAGAAGACCATTTCAGTGAAAGATTTATTTTTTTATTACCGTGATCGCGGCTGTGCTGCAGAGCCGACTGAAAGTCATACGACTGGCTTCCCTGCAGTCAGCTAGAATGCTGACTACGGGGAAAGGGGACGAGGAGGGCAAGTTTAGGAGCGATCATCTCTCAAGCCATAAAGGTTTGAGAGATGACACTGGGGGCAATACATTTAATTTTAATAGGACTTTAATAAAGGGATTAGTAATACTTAAGCTTCTTCATAATCTATTACATCTACAAATTTACTGAGTGATCTGCAGGAAAGTATTCAATGTAATGTGCACGCTCCCCCTTCTGGCAGTCTCTTAGTATTGCATTAATTAACAGTGGAACAATTTTGGGGCACAAACCAACTGCACTTTAAAGATACAAATGCCATTTGATCTAAATTTGGCTTTTAACCTAGAATGACAGAGGTCTCCAGTGTTGCTTTGCAAAGCGTCAGATGCTCTAGAGAAGAGACTACTAGGACGGAGATCTTATCACAATGTACAAGTATATGAGAGGTCAATACAAGGATCTCTGTGGTGAGGAGGTTTAGATTTCAGCAGCAGAAGGGGTTTTTTTTACAGTAAGGTCTGTTCAATTATTGGATCCCTTGCCCAAGGATGAGGTTATGGCAGATACAGTGGATATATTTAAAGGAGCAGTAAACTTTTTTATGAAAAAATATATATTGTAGGGATTTTCCTATTGAGTAAAATAAGGGTACTCCCACTGCTGAGAGATTTATATTTCCAGAGTTATTACAGTCTAAACCCATGTTTTTTGTACATTAGCAGTGCTCTCTAGTGGTCAAATTCTAATTAGATTTCCTGTTAGATTCTAATGGAGAGGAAAGTCAGAAAAGTCAGTCACATACAGTTCTCCATAGAATGTGATCGAAACGGTCTGTCACTCCCTGTCAGAACTATCAGGAAGTAAACACAGTAAATTCACTTCCTGTCAGTTAGAACTATCAACGTAAACACAGTAAACTCACTTCCTGTCAGTTAGAACTATCAGAAAGTAAACACAGTAAACTCACTTCCTGGTTATTTAAACTGCTATAATCCTATATAATAATTCGCTAAATCCTGTGTAACGCCCGACATGCACAATACACATTGCTGCGCGTGCGGCAGTCATGCGCAGTAGAGACTGCCTGCGCCTGATACAGAGCTGGGCACTCCGAAGGAGCGTCCAGCTCTGTATCAGCCGAGGCGCGGGCAGTCTCCACTGCGCGTGACTGCCCCGCGACCGGCTGCCAGAGGCACTGTGGCCCGTGTAACGGGCTGTTCAACTAGTTTTTGAATAAAACATCTGACAGCAGTGGGAGTGACCTTGTTTTGAGAGATCAAAATTTAAACGCCCGTATCTCTTAAACCATAGCGATTTGAGAGATACTGTTTTTTGCATTTAGCTCAGCTTTTTAAGCTCTTCTAAATGCAAAAAAACTTTTGTGGACATTACTAACACTTTAAGATGAAATGGATTGAGGCACTTATGATTAGCGTTAAGTCACTATTGTTCATATCTTACATCCCTAAATTATACTCCTAAACTATTTGTAATGGGGAGGGTTGCGTGGGGCCACTTGGGGATTTCAGGGTGACCATTTTCTTCTTCCCTGATTTTACATGATATGCCATTTTCCACCGTGCCTTGTTAGTACAACTGCAGCCACAAGAGTCGCGCACACACACCCATTATCAACCTGCATTTTGTGGATTTAAAGATCCTGGCAGTAAACCGTTTCCTTTCTTGTCCTTCATAGATCGCAGGTGTAGATTACGTTTATTTTATCCAGAAGAATTCCCTAAACAGACGGGAGCGGACTCTGCACATTGAGGCACACAACGAGACTTTCGCTAGCAGGATTATTGTCCACGAACACTGCTCTTACACTGTAAGTTCTGGGGCAGGGGTCACTTGAAGAGAGAAACTGCAGAGTAAATGTTATACAGGTGCAGTCTTTATCTTGGTCGAGGATGTGATGTTGACTGGCTGAGGATGATGGGAATTCTAGTCCAACAGCAGCTGGAGGGTAGCAAATTGCTATATCTGTTAAAAAAAAAAATATATATAATGTGTTAGAGATTTCTCGACCATACAAGAGATTACTATTAGCCCTTTGAGTGCCAGATGGGTACGGAACGCATTGCTTTGTAGTGCGTTCCGTTACCCCTCTGGCACTCAAAGGGTTAACCATAGTCCAGTAGTCATATTGAGGAAGATAAAGTGGAGCCGTTCTGGAGGAAACCAACATGAAAAAGGAGACACAAAAAAAATCTCACTGATTAAATGGCGTATTTCACCTCCTGAATCCTGGAGAGGTCTCCAACACATTTAAAGGGTTATAAGCCCCAATGTAAACATGTGGGAAGCTTTATTTGTGCACTGAGGTACAATTGGTTTGTTACAGACTTGGCCTCTCTCTATTCCTGAATATGGTCCAAGTGCCTCTGACGTTTCCCCCCCACTCTGTCCCCAGGTACACCCAGACAATGAAGACTGGACCTGCTTCGAACAGACCGCCAGCCTGGATATCAAGTCCTTCTTTGGGTTTGAGAGTACAGTGGAAAAGATCGCCATGAAGCAATACACCATGAATATAAAGAAGGTCAGTGACCTGGCGTGAGACCATGGGGGCTTCAGTGGGTCTGAATGTCCTCTGTCTCCTTAGTGTGGGTAGGATGATGTAGGAGCTTAGGAGTGGTCGGGATATGAACTTTCCAGCGGTGACTCGTGGGCAGGGTAGGAAGTGGAGGGGTTTGTCCAGATCATAGGTGGAGCCATAGATAATGCTTTCAGCCTGAAGAAGGATGTTTAAATCCCCAGACGCATGGCACTAAAAGCAGCTGTAATGTTTCATTATGAAGCAAAAGTTAACAGGTGCACTGTTTGTAATGTCTTTAACCCCATAAGGACCATTGACGTGCCAGGACCATCAAGGCGGTCCGGCACTTAAGGACCAATGACTGGCATGGCATGGAATGGAATTCAGGGCTCCCATCGCGGCTGCACGTGGCTCCAGAAACCCTGAACCAGAATTAAAAAAAAAAAAAAAAAAAAAAAAAAAGCCCTGTGGTCCTCAAGTGCCGGCCGCGCGTGCACGCTCTCCGGTCCTTAAAGGGGTTAAAGGAGCAGTATTTTTTTTAATGAAACCCCATATGTTAGAGCTTTTCCTGCTGAGTAAAACAAAGGACTGTCAGCAGTGGGACACATTTTGTTCAAAGTTATAACATTTCAAATAATCAGGAGGTGCATTACAGTGCATTTACTTCCTGAAAGTTCTGACAGGAAGTGACTCAGCAGTCTGTTACATTCTATAGAGAACGGTTTGTCACTGAGTTTCCTCTCAAATGGAATGTAACAGAATAACAAATTGGAATCTGACCACTAGAGGACACTGTTAATGTAAAATAAATAAGTAAAATACAGGTTTAAACTGTAATAACTCTGGAAATATGCATCTCTCAGCAGTGGGAGTACCTTTATTTTACTCAACAGGAAAATCCCTACAATACGTATATTATTTCATTAAAAATGTACTGCACCTTTTAAGTAAAGGAATTGTAACCCTTTATTTTGACTTCACATATTCTACAGCTATTTATTTGCAGTGAGCTTTCTGTCTGGGAACATGAAAGCAGGTCTAATGATGCAATGTAAAAAAAAAAAAAAAAAAAAAAAATAGAAAGTAATAATAAGATATCACACACTGCAGAGAGACTGTAACATTGTATTACATCCTCCTTTGATGATCGTTTGACCAAAACTCCCTGGAAACTAAGATTTAGGTAGCTCACTGTAAAAGACGTAAAACTGTACAAAAAAATTTTGAAGACGAAAAATAAAAAACTCTATGGCTAAATTTAGAATACATACGTATTTGCAGAATAAGTAAAGTCAAAATAAAAGGTTACTTTAACTTCAAAAAAAGTATTAAAATAAGTTTGAACTTTAAACCCTCGAGGACCAATGCTGTACCAGGACCGGCACGGCTGTCCGGCACTTAAGGACCAGTTACGGTCCTTGCAAGTCATGTAATTCAGGGCTCCCCTCACACTGAATTCAACCATTTATAGTACCATAAGATCATGCCTCCCTATTTCACTGTTTGGGGAGCTTTTCCAAGAGGGACTGATAAAATAGCACCACCTAGTGGTACCTGTTTATACAGTTTTTTTTTTGTTTTGTTTTTTAATTCAAATGTTATAGCAGCCAGAGATAATGCCTCCCTATTTCACTGTTCTGGGAGCTTTACAGTCGATCAACCAAATTCCCGAGAGGGACTAATAAAATAGCACCAACTAGTGGTAACTGTTTATGCAGTTTTTTGTTTTTGAGTTCTATACAAGCAGTGGGTAGACCCTTGTTTTATTCTGCAAGATAAGATTTACAGTATGTTTTTCATAATACAATATCGAAAAGTTTTAAACCTTTATGGGACAAAGGGATGTGCAACTCGTTGAGCATAAACAGTGCGTGTCTAGTACAAATCTAGAGAGTTGATGTAATGCTGCATCATATCCTGTGCCAGTCAGGTGCCATATCGGCCCAGACACCACACCTACAGTCTACTACGTTTGCAGTACTTACCTCTGCGGTGTTATTTTACCTCCTTCTTTGTTTCCTTTAGGGTAAAGAGATTATAGAGTATTACCTAAAACAGATGGACGAGGAAGGCATCACATCTATGCCTCGCTGGACTCCTTGTGCCATCCAGAGTACAGAGTGCAATACATCTACCTCAGACCATGCAGTGACCCCTGCCCAGACGATACCCAACACCAATTCTGTTGACGGGCAGAGCAGCAGGGACGGACACTGCCCAGCCTCCAGCCCCACTGTTCCTGCTCATGAAGCGCTCAGCAGCACCCCAGATGGTATGTTCTTCAGTGCACACATGTTCCAGCAGGTCCACAGATTTCCCTGCTTAGTGCAGCAAATCAAGCTCTTGTTCATGGATTAGGGAACCGGCGCGGGGCCTGGGGTGACCGGAACTTGTCTGACAGGAAGCTAAAGTATACTTGTTTATCAGCTGCGCAAGGCCTATAGAATGAATGAATGATGGTTTTATTATTTGTGCAGAAATGTAATCAGTGATACCTTTTCATGAACCAACACATTTCTTAACCCTTTGCATGCTGTTGATGTGGGTTGGACATCTCTGGCATCCAAGGGGTAAAGTGCAGTGTTTTTTCTCAAGTATGGTCTCATTAACCCTCAGAATGCCAGAGGCTTCCAACTCACTTCATGTTTTATCACTACATTACCTCATTTACTTACTGACACTGTTCAGAATTACATTACTACCTTCCGGATCACTGACTTCCTGTCTTATCCCTACATTACCTCCCCACTCACTGACACTGCTCAGCAATGCACTACCCACCTCCCCTAGCACTGACTTCCTGTCTTATCCCTACATTACTTCCCTCACTCACTGACACTGATCAGCAATGCATCGCCCACCTCCTCTAGCACTGACTTCCTGTCTTATCCCTACATTACCTCCCTCACTCACAATGCATTGCCCACCTCTCCTAGCACAGACTTCCTGTCTTATCCCTACATTACCTCCCCACTCCCTGACACCACTCAACAATGCATTGCCCACCTCCCCTAGCACTGACGTCCTGTCTTATCCCTACATTACCTCCCCACTCACTGACACTGCTCAGCAATGCACTACCCACCTCCCCTAGCACTGACATCCTATCTTATCCCTACATTACCTTCCCACTCACTGACACTGCTCAGCAATGCACTACCCACCTCCCCTAGCACTGACTTCCTGTCTTATCCCTACATTACTTCCCTCACTCACTGACACTGATCAGCAATGCATCGCCCACCTCCTCTAGCACTGACTTCCTGTCTTATCCCTACATTACCTCCCTCACTCACTGACACTGCTCAGTAATGAATTACCCACCTCCCCTAGCACTGACTTCCTGTCTTATCCCTACATTACCTCCCCTACTCACTGACACTGCTCAGTAATGCATTACCCACCTGCTCTAGCACAGAAATGGGTTAGGTGTCAGTGTGTTCAGGAGTTAATGTAGGACTAAGATAGGAAGTGCCTGCACTGCATAGCTTAATGAACATAATCTAATTAAATAGTGGAAAAACTAGTTTTCAAAATAAGAAAATATACATTTTCAAAGCCACCAAAGTTGTTTTGGTACATGGCAAGGTCCCTTTAATTGTCACTGACCCAACCATCCCATATCACTTCTCCCTGTGTGCTTTGCAGACAAGCTGGAGGCAGATTATATCAAACGTTATTTGGGAGACCTCACACCACTGCAGGAGAGCTGCCTAATCCGTCTGCGCCAATGGCTACAAGAAACGCACAAAGGCAAAGTGAGTACCCAGTGCCCTGTCTGCCCACCATGTGTGGCACGTTCATGTGATCCTTAAAGGGTTAATGAAACGATTGACAGCAGAGGTGAAGTAAAACTGTTCCCAGGATACACATTGGGACTCGGGATTAACCCTTTCAGTGCCAGAGTTGTAAGCAACGCATTGCAAAGGAATGTGGGGTTTTTTTGTGTTTTTTTTTTATGTTTTTTTTGTTTTTGTTTTTTTTGTTCGTTTGTTTTTTGGGTTTTTTTTTGTTTTTTTGGGGTTTTTTTTTGTTTGTTGTTTGTTTTTATGTGTTTTTTTGGGGGGTTTTTTTGTTTTTGTTTTGTTTTTTTGTGTTTTTTTTTTTTTGGGGGGGGGGTTTCTCTGGCACTGAAAAGGGTTCCATGTTTCACAGATGGTAGAAAAACAGTGGTCCTAGTACATGGGTGGAAACATGTGACTCTCCGGCTTTTGGATAACTGCACTTCATCCTATGAGTGTGGTAGTCTATCACTCTGAGAGCCACCAGTTGCACATGCCTGACCTAGCAGCCGTTATTTTGTGATTTGTTGTAATCTTCTTAGCTGCTGTGAATGTGCCTTGGGATTTTCTTTTTTATAATTATTATTATTTTGTAAGTGTTTTATACAGGAACTAGTATAAATGTGGATATATCAAGGTTGAAAACACACACGCGCGCACACACATATATACACACTATATATATATATATATATATATATATATATATATATATATATATATATATATATATATATATATACATACATACATACACATACACGGGACAATATATAATTGTGTGGAGAGAATGGAGTATACAATACACTGTTGTCAGTAGATATACAATTCTAAAATATCTTATTCATAATAAACACCCCACCTCACCCCACATACATCAGTAGAGACTTGCAGGAATACACTGGGACACACGCGTCTCTTCCAGACAACCGCGCGCTCTCTGCCTCCCTCTCCACCACACCACTCTCACTTCTCCTCCCCCTCCCTTTACAGGGAATCTGTCACCCCTATACATGTTGGGCTCAATAGCTTTTTTTTTTTGTTTTGTTTTTTAACCTTGCTATTTAGCCACATTTAATCCAGTAAATATTGCCCTGGCCCTACTTCCATACAGACTGTGGATACCAGCTCTGTACCGCAGTCTGTCCCTCTTCCTCTGCTCCCCTCCTTTGATCCAGACTCCTCCAATGAAGGAGGATTTCTATTTGTAAGCTGGAGAGCTCTCATTGGCCAGAGACTGCTCCAGTTTACATGCAGAAATCCTCCGTCATTGGAGGAGACTGGATAGAGGGAGGGGAGCAGAGGAAGAGTGACAGACTGCGGTACAGAGCTGGTAACTGCAGTCTGTATGGAAGCAGGGCCATCCATCGCGCACTCTCGCTCTCTCTCTCCTCCCTTCCCCCCCCCTCTCTCTCTCTCTCCTCCCTCCCCCCCTCCCTCTCTCTCTCTCTCTCTCCTCCCTTCCCCCCCTCTCTCTCCTCCCTTCCCCCCCTCTCTCTCCTCCCTACCCCCACTCTCTCGCTCTCCTCCCTACCCCCCTCTCTCGCTCTCCTCCCTACCCCCCTCTCTCGCTCTCCTCCCTACCCCCCCTCTCTCGCTCTCCTCCCTACCCCCCCTCTCTCGCTCTCCTCCCTACCCCCCCTCTCTCGCTCTCCTCCCTACCCCCCTCTCTCGCTCTCCTCCCTACCCCCCCTCTCGCTCTCCTCCCTACCCCCCCTCTCTCGCTCTCCTCCCTACCCCCCCTCTCGCTCTCCTCCCTACCCCCCCTCTCGCTCTCTCTCTCTCTCTCTCTCTCTCTCTCTCTCTCACGCTCTCTCTCTTCTCCCTTCCCCTTTCTATAACAATAACCTATAGAAGGTGTCTCTGCGTAGGGTGCGCAGTTAGAAGACACTGATAATATTTCTGTCCCTATAAATGTAAAAATCTGGTCATATATAGATTTTAATTTTTTTTTTTTTTGTCCCTGTTTAGATCCCCAAAGACGAGCACATTCTGAGGTTCCTACGCGCTCGGGACTTCAACATTGACAAGGCGCGAGAAATCCTCTGCCAGTCGCTTACCTGGAGAAAACAGCACAATGTGGACTATCTGCTGAGCACATGGGATCCACCTCAGGTGCTGAAGGACTACTATGCAGGAGGCTGGCATCACCACGATAAAGGTTGGCACCCCCCCATACTATTTATTATATAAATACATTTATAACATTTACCGTAAAATCTTGGGTAGAATACGCACAATTTTACCCTACTTCACCTTATGTGAAGTGGGGGGTGCGCATTATACACGAGAGTTTAAAAAAAAAAGGTTGGCAGATACCTTCCCTCCCTCCCTGCCCCGGGCTAAAACCGCTGCCAAACCAAGACTTACTTGGTTCAAATTTAAAACACAAAGCTTCCCAGCGGGCGGCATGCTTCCATTTGCCGTCTGCTTCCTTCAATGGGCTTTCAGCGGAAGGTCCTGAAATCCCACTGAAGGAAGCGGACGGCACATGGAAGCATGCCGCCCGCTGGGAAGCTTTGTATTTTGCCTTTCATCAATGATAGAGAACCGGACTTCAGTGGGGAGTTAAATTTGAACCAAGTAAGTCTTGGTTTGGCAGCGGTTTTGGCCTGAGCGAGGGAGGGAAGCCTTAAAGGGATAGTAATACTTAAAATGTAAAAAAAATATGCTGTAGGGTTTATCCCCCTGACTAAAACAAGAGCACTCCCACTGCTGAGAGGTGTTTTATTCAAAAGTTATTAATTTTCAAAGTTGAATTTTTTAGGTGCAATATCACAGTGGCCTGAAATTGTACAGTGGCGCTGTTGCTACACCATCCTATGGAGATTTATGGTCCCAGGACCAGAGCTGTACATAGGATCGTGTAGCAACAGTGCCACTGTACAATTTCAGGCCGCTGTGATATTGCACCTAAAAAATCAACTTTGAAAATTAATAACTTTTGAATAAAACACCTTTCAGCAGTGGGAGTACCCTTGTTTTACTCAGGGGGATAAACCCTACAACATATATTTTTTTTTTTTTTTTTTACATTTTAAGTATTTCTATCCCTTTAAAAAAATTTTACCACATTATACATAAGCATTATTATACATAAGCACTCTTGTTTTCCCCTAAAATCTTTGGTATAATATGCACCTGTGTATTATACCTGAGATTTTACTGTTTTTGTTTTCGGCTTTTCATCATTTTAGTCCTCTGCCAATGGCGCTCTACATCACGCCTCTTTGTAACAATGGGCTTCAATACACCTGATTGACTTGTCAGGGACACTAGTCTTTATCAGATTGTAAACAGAAACCATTAGCAGTGGACTTCCACCAAGATCCAATACAAAAATATAAACAATATAGACGTACCTGACTTCTCTTGTTAAATCACTGCGTTAAACAAAATAAAAGCCACTTATTCCTAAGATATCTTTTCACTTTTAATCGAACCATCTTTTGTCCCCTGCAGATGGGCGCCCGCTGTACATGCTGCGGCTAGGACAGATGGACACCAAGGGTCTGGTCAGAGCACTGGGGGAGGAGTCTCTGCTCAGATATGTAAGTTTTAATTGGGGTAGATGTTGGGGATCTATGATCTTTACTGTAATATTACCAGCGGCCTTGTTTCTGAGAAACACTTTACATACAGCTCTCTTCTCCATTTCAAGTTGCTATTAATAAGAATCAGCAGATTGTATCTGCATATATTAACCCTTTAAAGGGATAGTAATACTTTGTTTTATGTTTATTTTGTAGGCATTAAAAAAACATGAAGAACGATATAAGTCTTATCTCTCAAACCTTTATGGTTTGAGAGATATTCACAAGCAGTTTCCCCTTCTGCCCCTTTTACCTAGTGTAAGCCATCTCTTCTCAGATGTGGAATGCAGTCCATAGACCAGACAGATAACAGCAGGGGACAATCTTCTTCCTATGAGAACAATGAAAGCCCTGCCCCCCTTGACAAGTTTTTCAGGTTTTTCCCTTATCTTAATTGAAGATTGTCCCTCTCTGCAGTCTACCTGGGCACCTCCCTTCTGATCTGGCTGAACAGTGTTACATCAGTAAAAGGGGACAGGAGGGGGGATACTTTGTCATTGAATTACTCTTGAACTACAACTGACAGAATTGAAATAACATTCTCCAAAGTCCACATTACTATCCCTTTAAGAACCAGAAGGGTGTGCAGCGCATTGTAAAGCAATGTGTTGCTCACCTCTCTGGTCCTTTAAAGAAGCAGTAAACATTCATTTTTAAACGTGTGTGTGCTCCTTCTACGTTCCATGAGATACATCTCATACACTTGCCATCCTATGGATGCCTGTATTCATTTTTGATAACAGGTCCTGTCCATAAACGAAGAAGGCTTGAGGCGATGTGAAGAGAACACCAAGGTTTTTGGGCGCCCCATCAGGTGAGGACTGGGAGAGGGAATTGGATGACGGAATTCAGTACACAATATCGACGTCCACGGATCAATATGCACAAAGTGAAAAGTGGAGCAAATAAATTGCACCATAGACGACAAGTAAAAATGACTTCTCGTTTTCAAATATGGCTTTTGACCCCTTGAATGCTGCAGTGGGATGCATGTATTGGAGTGTACGGCGGCATTCAAGGAATTTTAGAAGCCCTGATTAAAATGCTTTGCAATGTATTGCACATCCCGCTGGTCCTTAAGGGGTTAATTAGTGCTGATGACCCCTCCCCCAGTAGCTGAATGTTTCATTAGTAAGCACTGTACTCCAGTACCACCCTGGGATTCCTCCTGCTACCCATTTCTCTGCCTCTTCTTTCCAGCTCCTGGACCTGCCTGGTAGATCTGGAGGGACTGAACATGCGTCACCTGTGGAGGCCGGGGGTTAAAGCGCTGTTGCGCATCATTGAAGTGGTGGAAGCAAATTACCCGGAAACGCTTGGGCGGCTGCTAATCCTGCGGGCACCCAGAGTTTTTCCGGTACTGTGGACGCTGGTAAGTTAATGACGTTCTATCACGTTTTGACTTTACATCAGCGCTACCTGAGGATTATGGGAGTTGGAATACAACCGCAGTTGAAGAGCTGCAGGTTGCCTAACCCTGGTTCACACACGCCTGCTTAAGATGAACCGGAGTAATTCTGGGGAGATAAATACAAATCTTCATTGATTTAATTTTTGATTTCCAGAGGGGTATGCAACGCCTTGGTTAAATCGGGCATTTTTTACATTTTGAATGCTAGCGAGGTCTCACAGCTCTGATGCTGCATTTGGTTCACCCTTGAATTTCTGTAGTACGTTTTAGTACATCACCCTGAGTGGGTTGTTTGAGGGAAGTACGCTGACACATTAAAGGGCAACTAACATGCAAAAAAAAAAAAAATTAACCCCTTGGTGCTAGTAATTCCTCCAAAATGTTGCTTTGTTCTTACCCCTTAACCCCTTCCCGACCACTGACATGCCAGGACCGTCACTGAGGTCCAGCACTTAAGGACCAGTGACAGTCCTGGCATGTCATGGAGTTCAGGGCTCGCGGCGCGGCTGCACGCCATTTCGGGAGCCCTGAAATGGAAATAATTAAAAAAAAAAAAAAAAAAAAAAAGCCCAGTGGTCACCAAGTGCCGGCCTCGCATGCGTGCAACAGTCCTTACTGGATTAAGTATAAGAGGGTGTGCAATGCATTGCTTTGTTGTTGGAAGGTTAATCCTTTGAGTGCCAGAGGGTTATGGAATGCATTGCAAAGCAACGTGTTCCATACCCCTCTGGCACTCAAAGGGTTAAAGTATAAGTACGATTCCCTATGTAATAATAACACACACACACCATGCGATGACCAGAAAATCCTACTGACCCTTATGAGTTTTCCCTGGTGACTTTTTTAAAGGAACCGTTAAGTTTTTTTATGAAAACAATATATTATGCAAGGCTCAAAATTTCTACTCGCCACTAGCCAATGGCGAATGGAAATTTAGCCCTGGCGAGTAGAAATTCAGCCCTGTTGGGTATGTTATGGCTTGCAGTGACAAGTAACTTTTCAGGTCTGGCTAGTAGCAAAGGACTTAAAATTATAAGCCCTGTATTATGCATATACAAAATGCATATTACAGTTCAAATGCTTGCTTTTTTTTTTTTGTTTTTTGTTTTTTTTTTTCTTTTCTTTCCATTAGCATTGCCCTCTAGTGATCAGATTCCAGTTTCATTTTCTGGGAGAGGGGAATTGCTGCCAAACCGTTCATAGGATGGGAGAGAAACTGCTGAGTTACTTCCTGTCATTACTTTCAGGAAGTAATCACACTGTAATTCACTTACTGATTATTTGAACCGTTATAACTTTTGTGTAAAATAGCAGTGGGATTACCCTTGTTTTACTCGGCAGTAAAAAAAAAAAAAAAAAAAAAAAAAAAAAAAAAAAAAACTTATAAAATGAGTTTACTGTTCCTTTAAGAGAGAACATCTTCAGTCAGTCTTGGATGTCAGGTCTGTGGAGGCGGACATAACAGTTGGTAACTGGACCACAGGACAAAAACTCCATTCACTGCACATGATAATCCTAATCTTTAAGGACCCGAGCGGTGCACAGTACATTGTTTTGCAAAGCATTGCACATCCTTCTGGTCCATAAAATGTTAACCCTTTGAGTGCCCGAGGGGTATCCAGTGCATTGCTTTGCAGTGCATTGTTTGCCCCTCTGGCACTCAAAGGGTTAAGCAAGCTTCTTCTCTGCCTACTTCAGGCTGGAAATCTTGCCAGCAACTATCATATTCACCTCCATAGACATGATATCCAATTAATAGGGTCCATTAGGATTTTCTGGCCATAGAAAGGTGAGTCGGGGGGGGAGGGATTATACGAGGTGTCTCCTTTAAGGTATGTTTGGTTTGCCTTCGTACATACGGTTCTAGGTGACATTGCATTGCTATCTTCTGCTGTTATGTTTCCTTGGGGGTTATGCACTAAGGCGTGATAAAGAGGAGATGACTTCTCCAGTGATATCACTTCTCCAGTTCCTGTGTTAGTCTATAGAGCCAATGCACTAAGATTTCTCCAGCTTTGGAGATCTCGTTGCATAGGCCTCTCTCCTCTTTATCACCTCTTTATCACACCATAACATAACCCCCCCCCCCCCTTTGTGTGTTCAGCATCCTGGTGGCTTTCATTATGGCTTCACTACATTGTGTGTAATAACGTGGTGGACTGTGATGGCCCTTTGGATTTAGTCTTTTTCTCTGCCCACAGGTCAGTCCCTTCATCGATGAGAACACCAGGAAGAAGTTCCTTATTTATGCTGGCAATGATTACCAAGGCCCCGGAGGCCTGCTGGATTACATTGATAAAGAGGTCATCCCTGATTTCCTTGGTGGCGATTGCATGGTAAGGAACAGATCAGTGCAGGCAATGGGGCCAATTCATTGCCACAGAGGATACATGTCATTCTAATGGCAAACAAAATTCTGTGTTCTTATTGGTTGTAACTTGTGTCTGTCACTGTGAATTGCAGTGTGAGGTTCCGGAGGGCGGGCTGGTCCCCAAGGCTCTCTATAGGACTCCGGAGGAGCTGGAAAGTGAGGATATCCGTCTGTGGACTGAGACCATCTACCAGTCCGCCAGCGTGTTCAAGGGCTCCCCACATGAGGTACAGGGGCAGAAGGGCATGCACGGGTTTTCATGCACATAATAATATCTCTACAGTACGAGTGGGCAACTGGGAGCTACTCAGCTGTTGTCAGACTACATCTCCCTTCATCCATAAGGTGGCCAGCTAAGGATGATCTGAGTTGTAGTCCAACAACTGGAAAACCCCACCGTACACCTAGATACACACATACATAAAGAAACAGGAACTGCTCCTCCTAATAACGACCCCTTCCACTTACCTTACTATCACTGGAAATACCCTAATAGCCCCCATGGATTTTCCTTTGCTCCTATGTTGAAGAGATAACATCCATCAGTAAGCCCTGGATGTCTTAACCATGGAGGCGGACATGATGATTGCTGGCAGGAACAAAAACCCCACCCACTGCACATGGTAATCTTAACCCTTTAAAGGGATAGTAATACTTCAAATGTAAAAAAAAAAATATGTTGTAGGGTTTATCCCCCTGAGTAAAACAAAGGTACTCCCACTGCTGAAAGGTGTTTCATTCAAAAGTTATTAATTTTCAAAGTTGAATTTTTTTAGGTGCAATATCACAGTGGCCTGAAATTGTACAGTGGCGCTGTTGCTACACCACCCTATGGAGATTTATGGTCCCGGGACCAGAGCTGTCCATAGGATCGTGTAGCAACAGCGCCACTGTACAATTTCAGGCCACTGTGATATTGCACCTAAAAAATTCAACTTTGAAAATTAATAACTTTTGGATGAAACACCTTTCAGCAGTAGGAGTACTCTTATTTTACTCAGGGGGATAAACCCTACAACATATATATATTTTTTTTTTACATTTTAAGTATTACTATCCCTTTAAGGACCAGAGGGGTGGGCAAACCATTGCTTCAGGATGCTTTGAGCACCCCAGTGGTCCTTAACCCTCAGGCCGGCACTTAAGGACTACGGACCTTTTTTATTTATTTATTTTGTCATCCGGTTCTGGGCTCCCCGAATGGCATACAGCCTGGAATTCATGGGTCCTTAACACAAAACAACCCCTGACGTGCCAGGACCATCAAGGGTCGTTAAGGGGTTAAAGGGTTAAGTAGGCTCATGCAGTCCATCT
Organism: Rhinophrynus dorsalis; assembly: GCA_037306005.1. Lineage (NCBI taxonomy): Eukaryota > Metazoa > Chordata > Amphibia > Anura > Rhinophrynidae > Rhinophrynus > Rhinophrynus dorsalis. Next base: position 18,285,576 of record CM074727.1, on the reverse strand, counting down.
TAAAAAAAAAAAAAAAAAAAAAAAAAAAAAAAAGAGCAACTGTCATGGCAGCCTCCATGGACCTGACTTCTAGAACTGACTGAAGATGTCATCTCTTGAACAAAAGCTAAATTCATAAGAACCATCAGGGTTTTCTGGACATAGAAAGGCAAGTGGGGGAATTATTATTAGGAAGTTTTTACGTTTACAGATTATCCAGTATAAAGGTGTTTCTTGCTCAGGAAAACAGTACATTCACTGCTGGGAAATGCTTAATTGAAAAGTCATTACATGTCAAATTTACACTTTTATTCTTTTTAATGTGCATTACTCCTACGGCCTGCCATTTTAGAGTGTAAGTGTTGTACAGCAGTCTGTGGAGGGCTTCTGTCAGTGACCTTTGTCCTCCATAAATGACTGAAGTAAAAATGTCACCCTAAAATGTCAAATCATGTAAATGTGGCCTCCAAAAAACTCCGATTTGCTCTGTAATAACTTTTTAGAACTCCTATATACTGTTGGATCTCTTTGAAGTGAGTGTCTAAGCTCGTTCCTCCTCTTCAGGTCCTGATTCAGATAGTGGACGCCTCCTCGGTGATTACCTGGGACTTTGACGTGTGCAAAGGGGACATTGTTTTCAACATCTACCACTCTAAACGGGCACCTCAGATACCCAAGAGAGACACAATCGGGGCTCACGGCATCACCTCTCCTGTGGGCAACAACGTGCAGCTAATCGACAAGGCCTGGCAGCTGGGTCGAGATTACAGCATGGTGGAGTCTCCACTCACCTGTAGGGAAGGGGAAAGCGTGCAGGTAACGCCCGCTGTCCTGCCTGGGGTGGAGGGATTCTTCTCTGTCTGGTTGTTTTATATAGTGATCCTGAGCATGACTTCTGAATTACACAGGGCTCCCACGTGACCCGCTGGCCGGGTTTCTACATCCTTCAATGGAAGTTCCATGGCATGCCAGCCTGTGCAACCAGTAGCCTGCCACGTGTAGATGATGTTCTCGCCTCCCTGCAAGTTTCCTCCCACAAGTGCAAGGTCATGTACTACACAGAGATCATCGGCTCAGAGGATTTCAGGTACTGCTACGCACGCTTAGGTCCTTAAGTTCAAAACAAAAGTGTAGGTGTTCTGGGGAAAACCATTTGCACTGTAGGGGAGAACAAAAAAATTCCTATCTATTTTTAAATGGGGTTTTTAACCCCTTGAATGCTAGAGAGGTAGGGTGACCACGGGTCCCGGAATGTCCGGGACTGTCCCTTATTTGAAGCCTATGTCCCGCGTCATCTCCCACCGGGACAATGAAGTGTCCCGGAATGAAGCCAAGCCACCCACACAGCAGCACAAACAGTCACTCTCTCAGTGGCGTCGCCGGGGGGGGGCAGAGGGGGCCAGTGCCCCCCCAGTTTTCTTCACCTCCCAGTGTTTGTTGTTTTTTTGTTTTTTTTCTTGTTTTGTTTTTTTTTTTATATATGCCGCCCTGGATGTCAGCCTGCAAGCAGTGTGTCACATCATGGACGCCGCGAGGGAGCGCTTGGTAGCATAAATCAGCGCTCCCTCGCAGCGTCCATGATGTGACGCACCGTTTGCAGGCTGACATCTAGGGCGGCAATCCAGCTGATCTCCTGGAGGCAAGCGCTCTAGTAATACAGAGCGCTGGGAGATGACATCATCTCCCAGCGCTCTGCATTACTGAGCACAGCGCGCGGGAACTTCAGCTCTGTGCCGGAGGAGGCACAGAGCACTTTCCACGCCGCTAGACTACCAGGGACTCAAGGTAGGGCATTAAGGGGCAATGTGGAGATGAAGAGGCTTTATGGTAGGGTGACCACATGTCCCGGAATGGCAGAACGGAAATGTGGTCACCCTATAGAGAGGACTCTCTCTGAAGCAATGCGTTGGTGACCTCTCTAGCATTCAAGAGGTTAAACTCCCCTGTGGAAAATTACTTCTTCCCTGTAGTGCAAATGGTTTGTCCCAGAACTCCTCCACTTTTCTTTTGAACATACGGACCTTAATGTCGTTTCACGAGAAACACTTCGATTCATGCTAGAGGAACTATATCTGTAGGTGGGTGGAAGTGACCCTCAATGAGTAGAGCTGAAATACTTGGGTAGGCAGCCATCATACACAAGGACCATGGGGTGAAGACTATTCCACCAGCAGGCAGGGCATTTCAACCGTTAAAATCTGACGACTCAATACAGTAACTACATACTCTCCTCTGCCCTACTTTACCCCTAGCAAGCTCCAAGTGCAGGTGTAGCCAAGCCTGGATCTCCAAAGCTACCCACAGTGCATGTTTTCATGGTATCCTTGAGTGAACCCGGGTAGATCAATTAAAGTGGCTGAACCACTAATTAGTCTTACTTGTGTTCCAGCAGGGGTGTCTCGAAAACACACGCTACAGATAGCTCTGGAGGACTAGGGTTGGCTACCCAAGACCTAGGAGCTAGTTTTGTTTTTTGTTTGTGTGCATCATACGAAGCTGCTAGGTATCGTGCTAGAGGTAAGGTTAGGGCAGAGGTGAGGGAGGAGGTACAGTTTCTTCAGAGTTTAACTGTTTGTGTCCTGCTTCCTGGTGGGGAATCATTTGCCTTATGGTCCCTGTTTCTACCAGTGGCCTAGTGCTCTGTGAGGGCCGCCATTCCTGTTTTTAGTAGGTCTCCTTGACTCCTTTTACCATGGCAATCCTGATAGGTTGTCTTGGAGGTGATCATACTACGTTGTCAGAGCAGCGAGTACTAATATCGATTAATTTCCTACATTAGCTTTTCTCTCATTACAAACCGCTCAAGCACAACTATCATTTGGTGCCTACAGAGGACAAATCTACAGATACATGAAAATGCAAGTTTCACATTAATTTTTATGGATCTGTCATAAAATAACTAAGTTTTACAGATAGTAGCTGTAAATACACTCTGTGTAAAATTAAGCCTTTAGGTCCTTTCAGTTGATATTGTGCATCTCACTGTCTCCTCTTGGTTCTCTCTATCAGGGGCTCCATGACCAGCCTGGAATCCAGCCACAGCGGCTTCTCTCAACTCAGCGCCGCCACCACCACTTCCAGCCAATCACATTCCAGTTCCGTGATATCCAGGTAGCTGGCTCTTGAGCTCAGTCTGCCCCTGTTGACCCAATAAACCAGTTAAACTGCTCCTTCACTGATTGACTTGTCCCTTCACTGAGGCCCCTTGATCATTTGGGTCATTTGTTCATTTTTTTTTAGGGGTGGGGTTTGTGTGTTTTTTTTGTTCCCAGTATTCTTGCTCTAGATCTGTTGGTGATTAGCACTTAACCAATCAGCTAGAGAGACCCCCAATGTGTGTGTGCCATTTTGAACAAAAGGGGAATCATTTTGGTACAAAAAAACTGGATATAAAATTAACCCTTTGGCTGCTACAGAAGTCTCCCATGCATTGGTGAAGGAGACCTCTGTCATGGTTAAATGACAGAGAGGTATCCAGCGCATTTGCACTCAAATGGTTAAAAGCCAGTCATTTACATTGGTGGCATTGTGATTTGAAAATGCATTGGCGACATCTGACATTCAATTGGATAAAAGCCGTCTGGGTAAGTGGCAGTTTCGATGCATTTTGTATGATGCAATTGCCACTTTTGTCTTCATAATACGGCCCCCTCTAAATTCTACTACGTCAAATTTATTATGTAAACCCTTCTGCGTTCTGTTCTTTTGTTAACATTTTGGATACAACAGCTCATGAACATTATCAATATATTATATATATATGAAAAAATCCTTATTAAATATCACAGAAAGTAACTGTTCTGGTGCACCTCTTTACAACACATGGGAATGTCCTAACTTTCCTCTCTACAGAGAAGGGAGCGATAAAGGCACAATGATCTCCTCATTATAAACACCACTTATCTTAATATAGGAAGGAACTCCTAATGGCAACTGTGGATTAGGTCTTCCATTGAATCTTTAAAGGGATAGTAATACTTCGTTATTTTATTTTGTAGGCATTAAAAAAAACATGAAGAATGATATAAACCATAAAGGTTTGAGAGATATTCACAAGCAAAGTTTCCCCTCCCGCCCCTTTTACCTAGTGTAAGCCATCTCTTCTCAGATGGGGATCTGGTTGTAAGACCAGACAGATAACAGAAGGGGACAATCTTCTTACTGTGAGAACAATGAAAGCCCTTCCCCCCTTGACAAGTTTTTCAGCTTTTTCCCTTCTCTTAATTGAAGATTGTCCCTCTCTGCAATCTACCTGGGCACCTCCCTTCTGATCTGGCTGAACGGGGGGGGGATACTTTGCTTGTGAATATCTCTTAAACCATAAAGGTTTGAGAGATAAGACTTATATCGTTCTTCATGTTTTTTTAATGCCTACAAAATAAAGAGAAAACGAAGTATTACTATCCTTTTAATTAATACTGAATATCCTGTCTACAGGGACAGAGAGTTCTTTTACAGGATTCTTGAACCCATCTCCTCTCACTGATACCTTCTTAGGAAACCTTCAGAAGGAGGAGTTTGGATTTCGGGATCCTGCAACAAACCTGCCCTCATTGGACATGATATCCAGTACTAATTAAAGTTTAATTCTGGAAGCCCAATCCACACAGAATTTTTTCCTAATGGACATAAGGATTTTCTCCCCAGGTTAAGGTAGTGAGGGCTTATAGTAGAATGGTTTTTCATTTAAGAGAAACCTCAATTTTAGCATTTGTGTTGCTTTAACCCTTTGAGTGCCAGAGGGGTACGCAATGCGTTGCGTACCCCTCTGGCACTCAAAGGGTTAACTCAGGGGTGGTCAATCTACTGCTCTCCAGCTATTGTTGGGCAACAATTCCATCATCCTTAGCCTGCCAACAGCTGGCTGAGTTTGATGGAAATTGTAATCTGACAACTGCTGGATAGCTGCACATCGCATACCCTATAGGGACGCCAATGCCTCCATACAGAGATGTCCCTATTAGTCTGGTACAAGCAGAGAAACATTGTTCAGCCTACTAATGGAGGTCTCCATGCACCGTGCACCCACTGTTTTCCTGGGAGAGTAGGCAGCTATTTAAAAGACTTCCTGTCTCCTTTCTGGGGGGATAAATTAGTAGCACACTCCCAGACGTTAGACGTACAGCTTATTGTGGGAGCAGGTCCACAGGGATCACCAGATTACACAGAAGTCCACCATACATCATCATACGGACATGGATCTGGAAAGCCCATCAAGGCAGATGGCTGCTGTTTTTGTACTTCAGCTGTATTCCAGCGGTGGTCTCCATCTGGCGCACAGATCCCTCCCGATGCTTCTCTACTTGTATTACAGTAATGGGGGCACCTCTTGTGTAGGTGTTCCTGCTGAGTAACACAAGGGAACACCCACTGTTGGGACACTTCATTCAAAAGTTTTTGTAGCTCAAATATAGTAACTTTTAATGACATTTTTCTACTGTGTTCTTCGCTTGCTGTAATGGGGCTGTAGCCTCCTCCATGGATTGTATTATTAAAATAATGTGTTTTTGGGGATATCGCATGACACTGTTGCATAACAGTTTGGTTAAAGAAAAAAAAAATTTGAGCTGTAATAAGTTTTCAGTAAAACAAAATATAGGAAAAGTCCCTTAATATGTTGTTTTCTTCCCAGGGAAAAAAGTTACTGCTTTAACCTGTTGAATGCCAGACAGGGGAGGGCTGGCAACTTGTGGCTCATTTCTTCAGTCGCTCCAGCCCAGTGTCCCAGCCCATCCCCTTTAGTTACTTTTTCTATTGGTATTAAAGGGGAAGTTTCACCTCCGCATTATCATTGTTGTATCCCTTCCTTTGTGTCCCCTCTGTACAGTGCGGTGTTTCTTTTTGCCTACAAATCTGTTTAAATGAAGCAAAAAGATACTTGAATTGTGTACCTGATGACGTTAGCAGCCGCACAGCCACGCACCGTACGGTGCAGAAGACACTCCCACAGCCTCAGCTCCTTTCACTTGCCCCAGCATCCTCCGATGATGGAGACGTTCTGTTAGTAAGCTGGAGAGAGATCTCATTGGCTAGATATTGATCTCTCCAGCTTACTAACAGAACGCCTCCGTCATCGGAGGATGCTGGGGCAAGTGAAAGGAGCTGAGGCTGTGGGAGTGTCTTCTGCACCATACGGTGCGCGGCTGTGCGGCTGCTAACGTCATCAGGTACACAATTCAAGTATCTTTTTGCTTCATTTAAACAGATTTGTAGGCAAAAAGAAACACCGCAATGGACAGAGGGGACACAAAGGAAGGGATACAATAAGGATAATGCGGAGGTGAAAGTTCCCCTTTAATGCTGTTAAGTAAGGTAAACGAGACCACATAGCTTACAGTTGAAATGCGGCTACTCTAGTGATACCATAGAGCTTACAATTTAAGTACAGCAACGTGATTGATACCATAGAGCTTACGAGGGAAATGGGTTATGCTGTTAGTGTGGCTTTATTTGGATTGTAGCTCTGTGGTATCGTTTGTGTAGATCCATTTCAATTGTAAGCTCTGTGGTATCACTAGTGTAGCTCCATTTACAGCAGCAATTGGGAGACTGCATGAGGCAGTGGCCCACTGGCCCAGACATGTGACCAGCCCAGGGGGCAATTGCCACTCTGTCCCCCAGGCCAGCCCTCCCCTGATGCCAGAGATGTATCCAACCCCTCTCTGGCACTCAGTGGGTTAACCAATGCTGCTAGTCTCCTGCAATTTGCTACATGAGATTTGGTGCACGTTATCGGTTTCCCTCTAGTGGATTGTGAAGCACATGGCTGTAACATGGGGCTCATTATGTCTGGGAGGGGACGATAGTCTCTCTGTTATGACTTATGCTTTTTCTTCTCTTTATGTATCTCTTGTGCTCTATTCCTACGTCATCACAGTCCATCTTGTGTCTCCATCCACGGTCATTTGGTCTTCTGCACCTCCATTTTTAAACGTTAAATTCCCCTTCTCCCCTCCAATGGTTTTCGCAATCTATGTAACGTTTATTTTTTCCCCTCCCTTATCTGTTTTCCTCTCTCCCCCTTTTTGTATTTTTTTTATTTTTTCTTTCTTTCCGTTCTGGTTGTTGCAGAGAACCCCTCCCTCTGTCTGAGTCAGCGCTCCCCTCTCTCACTCACCCCCAAGACCTGAAGGCCAACCCGGAGGGACTCCTACGCCTGTCCCCTTCCTTCTGGGGCCAGCACTTTTCTACTCTCTATACCCTCAGACCCCCTGTCTTCCTGCGCTGGCCCCCATCCTGGCGTCTCCCATTTATCCGGGAAGCAGTGGGACCTGCTGCCATCGAGACAGAGGGCTCCGACGCTTCCTGAAGATGTATGTGGAAGGTCAGGGAGACGAGTTGAGGATTCGTTTGGATAAACCCGGAATTTCCGCCAGAATACGGGCTTGCAACTCCTCCGGATTTGACGAGCCATCAGACCACTGCAAAACTCCACAAGGGAACTATGTTGCGTTGTAGTAATATCGTTGTAGAGGAGTGGGCATGTGTTGCTCAGTCACTTCTTCACCCCTGTCCTCTTGCACTTACTAGATAGCTGTGATATTTATACGCAATACACACACAGTGCAGTAATGTGCCAGAGAGCTTAAGGACCTCTCCTTCCTCCCTTCTCTTTCCCAAAAGTAGGCTTTGTATTTGGATACTGCAAAAGCCTTGGAGGTTATTGGCAAGAAATAGCTGCCAAAGATAAGTAACCCAGATTTCTCCTGTCTCCTCCTATCTGCCATAGGCTTTCAACAAACTACTGTGTAATATGATCACCACTGGCCTAGTTAGATTGATTTTTAAACAGCCAGTGGTTACCTCTACCTCTCCCTTAAGCATCTTCTGAGTTGTCCAGAGATT